>JAUJPO010088225.1:0-24132 GCA_032270745.1 Tiaropsis multicirrata | reverse complement strand
CCAAACCCTACATCGACTGCAAAGGTTAGGGTTTGGTACAAGCTACGTCAAAAAGACAAAACTAGTCTGTACCAAACATACCAAACCCTACATCGGCTGCATAAGATTAGGGTTTGGTACAAGCTACGTCAAAAAGACAAAACTAGTCAGCTACTATCAACAGCTACAAAAAAAGGGTTTGGTACAAGCTACGACAATAATAATTACCTGACAACAAAACTTCGGACGGTGTAGAAGTTGCTTTCAAGACACCATTCAGCATGATACCACATCTATAGTTTCCTTCATCTCCTGGAGTTGCCGAGTGGATCCTCAAAGGTCCCAGGGTGAACTGTTGATCACCAAGAGGTTCAATACCAGCTGACGAAATGTTCTTGTGTTCTTTCAACCAGACAGCTTTGAGGTTTTCAGGTTTGTTTATGTTGTCAATGTAATTACAGCCAGAGAGAGTGATTGTGTTTCCCAGCGATAGGTTTCCATTGATGAGTGGTTGGTTTAGGAATTCAGCTGTGAAAATCGAATAAGAAAAATGAAGGGAGTTAACGTGGGGTGCAGTAAATAGAAGATAGTTACCATTCTACTTTTATATTTTCTTACATACAAAACTTTGAGTAGGACCTTTTAAATGTGGCTATCGATCTGAACTAAATGATAGAAGCAACGATCTAAACTACTAAACTACAAAACTTGTAGCAGATACAAAAAAGGTTATAAGACCCCTGCAAACCGGCCAACATGTTGGCCAACATTTCGACCAACAATTTACTGACCAACATTTTTTGAGTTTTTTTCCTTTGTTTCCAATGTTGGCACCCACCACAAACCGACCAACATTGTTAACCAACTTGTTGGTCAGTGGATATTGGTCGAAATGTTGGCCAACATGTTGACCGGTTTGCACCCCACTTAATGCCTCCGTAAACCGGCCAACATCTTGACCAACATCCACTGATCAACAAGCTGGCCAACATATTGACATGATCGAGAAGAAAAAGATCTCAAAAACTGTTGGCCAACATTTCCACCAAAGTTAGCATGTTGCTCGGTTTGTGGTAGGAAACCAACATGTTGGCCATTATTTAATGAATGAACATTTCGAAATGTTTTTTTTTTGAGAAATAGAGGTCAACGCAAACCGTACCAACATGTTGGCCAAAAAATCGGTTGAAAATGTTTGCCGGTTTGCACCCCACTATAAGTTAAAAGAACATATGCGGATAACAAATACCTGATCGTGCACTTTGAGCAACAAAAAAATCAAAGGAAGCAGACATAGAGCTGCACTTACTTCTCTCCCTAATGACACATTGAAACCGAAATTTCAAATATTTTCTTTTCCCGACACAAGGGTCACCAAAGATGTCGTTTGATGCTCGAATGTCACAAGTTGATGGTCTGGAGCCACAACTTCTAGTTACAAATTCCCTTGCTTTTGATAGGGAGTTTGCTGCTTTACACCCGTTGGGCGGGGGTATGACCGAAGAGCAACCGCCCACGTTGCGTTCCATACGCCCGTACATGGCGTTTAATATGGTGATGTATTGCGATGATGGGCAGGTCATATTGTATGCGAATTTGCTATGCTCGCAGATCGTCACTGGAATGAAAAGAGGAGAGATCAAGTGTAAGTTTTGGTGATGAATGACCGTTTTTTTCACTATTCACTTTAAAGTACCGTGAGTAGATAGTTAGCTAAGATTTTTAGAAAACTTTTCCCGAATCAAGCCAGAAAAAAGTTTTTGAGAGCATAGAACTTTCGCGAAATTACCTTGTTCAGGACTTTCAAAAGCTCGCGCAAAATCTTTACACCAATTGGAAAAAATGTGACGAATGTGACAAATTATAGGATATCCGGAGGTACTAGGGTTGCGAAGGATGACGGGTATGTACGGACCTAACCCCTCAAATACACGACAAATTGGAAAACTTCGCCTCCAATTTCAAAAATCTTCCTATAAACTTTCGACCCTATATAAGAGACTGGAATAAGGCTAAAAAACGGACCATTAAGGTCTGCACATACTCAGCAACCATTTTTATCCAAGTACAATTGACTCGCTCTAATTCGAATCTCTCTACTATTCGAACATATTAAATGTCACCATCAAGAGACTTTCTACTACAGAGACTTTCTACTATTCGAATCTCTCTATAATTCGAACAAAAGTTTTTCCCCCTTGCGATTCGAATTAGAGAGAGTCAACTGTATGTGGTTACAATTTGGTTTTAGTCCAGGTTTTTCTTTTTCTTTTGAGTTTCTCTATGTGTTTCAATTAATTTTACATATCGGGAAATTGTGAAGAATAAAATCCGTGAAACTATCACGAGTAATGATCCTTTAGCAAAAGTAAAGCTATTAAAAGTCATTCATTCATGGTTTATGAGGAATCTTCTCTATTATGGTCATGTGGTTAAAGACTTAAGTGGTAGGTATAATCTGATTCAGTCAACTTAGTATTATTGTTGATAGAAGCATGAAACTGTTAAAAGAAAAAGGTTTATAAACACTATTTCCTTCTATAAGCAACTTGCGTGATTTGTTTCTTAAAAACTAAAAAATTTTGATTTTGGAATTTTCAAATCTCATGGTTTAAGCTTAAGTACTTGGAATTCTTTGCAATAGTATTCCTTGTACGTAAAATACTTCAAAAACATACAATGTAATCATGAAGGTTTTTCTTTATGAGGCTCCCGAGTCACCCAAAAATTCACGAATTCACTTGATTTCATCTCTAAATTCACGAAATCCCTTTCCCATTAAAAATCGGGTAAATCGTACGCCTTTGAACATGAAAAGGCGGAAATCTAATTCCGGACACCAAATGGATTTTTTTCTTTTAAAAAATTTAATTAAAATAAAAGTAATTTTTCTGGATCGGAACGATAACTACGTAGGCGAAAGCTTAAAGGAAATTGCTATACTCTCGTAAGGACTAAGGATGAGCAGAATTTTCTTATTGTGATTATAAGAGAGATACACTACAAAGATAGATGCTACTTTTAATGCGCTGTTTTCCAACCGTTGCTTAACAAAGAGATCTTGTCTTTTTGCTCAACTAATTACATAATTGGTGTTAAAGTTTTGACGTAGATGACAAAAATATGACAATATCTTTAGTTGAATTTTACAGGTTTAATCAACTTTCGCTTGAGCTTTCACACACACCGGGGATTCAAACCAAAACACGTCCGATTTTTTCAGTGTGAACTCACGTATAATTACACGAATATTTTTACTTTAAAAACACCGACACCCGCAGGCGAGGTTCTGTATCTGTTCATTTCAAAGAGTAAAGATTTGAAGCCATTTGTAACAATATATAATAAGTATTGATGCACTTTCTATAATAGAGGAAAGCAAATTCCTACGTTTATACAATTGACTCGCTCTAATTCGAATCTCTACTATACGGAATCTCTCTACTATTCGAACAAAATAAAAGTCACCGTCAAAAGACTCTCTACTACAGAGACTTTCTACTATTCGAATCTCTCTATAATTCGAATGAAAATTTTTCCCCCTTGGGATTCGAATTAGAGCGAGTCAACTGTACACTGTCGAATGAAATGGTATTGAGTCTAGTCAAGATCTAGACCATTATAGTTCAACAAATAAACAACTACAAAACATTATGCAAAGAAGTGAGAAGAAAAAGAGAATCCCGGTTAATAAATAATGGTCTGGAAATCGAGACTATATTGAGTCTAATTACGATTCCAGTAACTACAGAGCTTTCTCAGCAGACACACGACCTTATTTCAACATTCGTTCAACGTCTAAATAACGCATTCTGAAGTATTGAAACAAACGTTGTTTGGACGTTAAAACACAACGTTCTGCACCTGCTGGGAGTAACGCAGTGAATGTTTCACAAACAGACATCAAATTAATGATTCTAGAACTGTAGATATAATAGGGGCATTTAATACTGTTATATATAATCCACTTCGTTTACAGCTTTTTTTTAAACCGAAATTTATCAACTGCAATCATATTTGATTATACGCTTACTCGATTCGTTTTTAGTCACGATTTCGATTACGTAATTTCTCGCTTTAATCTACTTAAAATTTAGCTTAGAATATTTCAAATTGTACGTATTGTTTCAACGACTCTTAGTGACGAGAATTTAGGATTTATCTTTAAGAAACTAGTTTTTAAATATCTTGATTTGTATACAGCTTCTGATCGACCAGTTGAGATTTTGTAAAATCTTTTACCCACTTTTAGGTTACGGAAGGAGTTTTATTAGACCTCCTTTCATATCGTTTCAAAGATTTTCGATTTAAATAAAAGGCCCAAAGATTGAAATCTTCGGATATTGTAAATCTTATATTTAACATAAATTTCTTTACTTTATTTCTTTATTCAGTTTCAAAATCTGCTCTCTGAGTATATTTTTTTTATCAGTTTTACTCAATAGTACAACCAACCAATAGTTTTATCACCGATAAGATTATTTCAAACTTGTATAGCATAAAGAGTAGCAGCAGAAAGAATCTAGACTAAATTTAGTCTCTATGCCTGTATGTTCATGTGTTTGGTTCATATAGCTGGTTTTATATTGTTTTCAACTCCAATGAGATTTTGGATTTCTTTCTTTTTTATTTTTTTTACTTTTTTACTTTTTTTTCAACTGGGGGTATGAATTATATTGTTCGAAAAATCAATGGGGATGATGACACATTTTATTTTAGTAGATCAAATTTTAGTGAGGGATAATAAAATTTCTTTGTTTTTCAATGCGGGGAAGGGCCTTTTTAGGCTTCCCACTGTTTCTGTGGTGATATGGAGGTATTTCCAAAAGTCTCTGTAGTAACAATTTCTGTGGTTTATAGGGTTGGCTTTATGTTGAAAATAAAGTCGTTTTTAAATCGCGAATGAGATATGATATGTACATAGCTGATCTTTCACGGATTCGGCAACAATTTGAGCAATGTCTACAAGATGTTGTTGGAATCGAACATATTATAGAATCAAATATAATCCTAATAATAGTTTTCAGGTTTGCTACTTCTTCTGATGCTCTTAAACGAGATGGAAGCAGTCACAAAACATTTTTTTCAACCTCTTAACAATGTTAAAAACGTTGAAAAACGTTGAAAAAACGTTGGGATGGATTTATACGAATCGAGCGGAATATGTTTAAATAGCGGAATATGTTTAAATAGCGGAATATGTTTAAATAGCAGGGTATCGAGTTTGGTTGCAGAATCTGTTTGTCTTAAAATGTATAATAGCGAATGGAGCTTTTGATTCTTTCTCCCGTAGAAAAAAGATATGAAAAAGAATTTTCATATTGATTGTCAAACCACAAAAATAGGTTAACATCTCTCTCTAACCCTAAATTCAATATTCTACCGACAGAAGAATTTTAATTCACTTTAAACATGTTAAAACGAGCTCTACGAGTGAAGAAAACTAAGAAATATATAATAAACCCTTGCTAGTTTTCTTGCGATTTCATGGTATCGAAGAGAGAAACAAAATTATGTTATCATGAGCGAAATAGTCTTGGAGGAATTTTGAAGGATGCTGTACTATGTAGTATATCTATAAAAAGGTAAAAAAACTGAATCCCTAGCCCAGCTGACACACAACGTTACCTTATCGGACAAAAATATGTCGGGCAAAAGTGACGAAATTTTTTGGAGGTGACAAAAACTTTGTCCGACGAATATTTTAGTCCGACGAAAAAAAAATCCAAAAAAAATGTTTTTAGGCTAAAATTTGCGTTTTTTTGGACGAAAATATTTAAGGGAGACGAAAATTATGTCCAACGAATAATTTAGTCCGACGAAAAATTAGTCCGACATTGTTTTGTCCGATAAGGTATTCCAACATTGTTTCAACGTCCAAATACCGTTTTGCCATTGAAACAATGTTGCGTGTCTGATGAGAGTGGTGATCAAGCCATATAACACTGTGGAGAGGTATACTTTACTGTGTAGGCAAGAATAGGTGTATCCAGCCTGTCACAAAAACGTTTTTTTAACGTCAATACAATGTTTTTACAACATCAGAACGTTATTTGAACGATGGAAAAACGTTGTGTATCTACAGGGTGCCAAAATATCCAAAAATATTCCTGTCCCGAGCGCTTACCGTCACTTTGAATTTGCTATCATTGATCTAGAATTAACGTAACAATGACAACTGATTAATTTAGTGGAAATGAAACATAAAGGTCTAATTTTCGAATGGTTTTTAAGTATCAATTTTCGGTGTATCTAGCGGAAGTAATTTGTCTTTGGTAAATTGACAGCTTTTTCACTGACAGTTCGTTGTAGATCTATCAAAGTTGTGTTTGTTTTTGTCGTAAGAACAAACACCACAGCTAGATAAAGGACATTCGGAACAAATGTGTTATAGATAGTGAATTGAAAGTTAGGTACTATATAAGCTGTGTTATGAAATTACTACTTGCTTGAAGAGCAAAGAGGTATAGCTAAGTTTTGGGCTAAAAGTTTTGCTTATTTATTGTGAATATGGCTAAGTAAAAAGCATTATTTTTTAATCAATGTTTTTAAAATTGTTTAAGGGTAAACCCGGCCGGCTATTATGTTCTTACTTCAAAATTCTAGTTAATTTACTCATCTAACTAAACATGATGATCAAGGCACGTGACTGTCAATGTCAAATTTTTACGATCGGTACATACGAGATTGTGGATCTATCAATTTGAGACTACTCAAGTTTTCCGTAGTAAAGTCTCTTAAACGAGTTTGGAGAATGAAGCAATGAGGCAAGAATTTGTCTCTTTTATTCAAGCTATTTTTAGAGACTTTTGTACTAAAGAACGACGTGGTCTGAAATTGGAAGATGCGAATAATACGGTACAGTGTACCCAAAAAATTAATTAGCTTCAGTTTGAGTTTCAGAACGACCTAAAGAACTCTACGTTTATCAAATCGATTGTTTGTTGCATTTCTATTTTTAATCTTAGTATGTCATAATTGTATTGTTACTTGGCCCTAAGATACTAATTTCTTGACGTAAGAAAACTTAATAAGCATTTATGATCGTCATCCATCATAGATCAACTACTAACGATGGAAAAACGTTGTTTGTCTAGTGGGAATTGGTATGATCGGTTGTAGTGTTCGGTATTTTTTTAATCATACTGATATACAATGTTACATGTAGAGGATTAAACATTTACTGGCGTTAAATTTTATTGTGTCAGGGACGGGCGTGTCGTAAACCTTGTTCTGGTACCGTTCGTTGGATGTAAAAGCGACGTTATATATATCGGGGTTACGTTAAGCGAGATAAATCGGCTGACGTAAAATCAATTATATCGAATTTCTACTGACCATGAATATAATTTTCGATTTTTTTGCTTGCATCAGATCGCATTTTTAATCATCTTTCTCACAAGATATTTTTCAATATTTTTTGACAACACTATTGCACTTTTCAGCGCATTTTCTTTAAGAATATAAACATTTTTGAAAGACTCTTACGAAGAAAATAAAGGTGCGTTCGTTGTGCGTTCTTAAGATAGAAAAGAAAAACACTATCCAAATACAAATGTTATAATTTTAAAACTTTTTGCTAATTTTTAAGCCTAAAAGTTTGACTTGAAATTAAGAACATAGTCACAAAATTTAGGTCATGTGATCAATATTAGCCAATAGCTAATCTTAAAAAAAATATTTTGCACGCGGAATGACACTTTAATGATGCAAAAAATCCTTAACTTTTTTATCACTCTTACGCGGATGATTCAATGAATACTGGTCGTTATTAGGTCGTTGGTCCGATAAGGTAACCGAGAGTCCTAGATTTTGGTAGCCAACGATCACGGGTCGCTGTCCACCGTCATCATTCGATGTATCTCGCTCAACGCAACCTCACTAATCATTATGAAGAGGTTGATGATCATTTAATTGAAAGAAAACTAATAGAGTGATTATCCTTGGTCATTAATTCGTATTTCATTTAACGAGGTATATAAAAGTTTTAGCTCCTTAATTCACTTAATTCACGGTTCCGTTCTGAAGCCTCGATGTAATGATGCTAAAAGAAAACTTTCATTTGTGTTTGTTCAATTTGTTCAATTGTACTTACTATGTAAAAGTGTGTATTTCTTGGGATTCGAAAATTTACACCCCTCTGGCTACGCTATTGTTTTCAAAATACATCCAAATGGAACCAAGCTTAGAAATTGAAATAACTTTACTAGTTCACTACTGTATGTGCAAAGTGGTTGTTTAGATAGTGTTAAGTGTTTCCATCTTTATAATCGTTCATACACAGTTAATTTCACCGCATTTAACCATTTTATCAAGTTCAATGTTTACTTAAGGTTTTCAGTGTGAGAATCAGAGAAAGTGGTGCGTAAATTTTGGTACAAAAAATAAGTATTTAAGGCATGGTGAAAGTTGAAAACAGTTTGTAACAGATGATAAAAATGATCAAGGGATTTTGACACATTCGTTGCATCGCTTTGGAGCGTGGTGCTGGCAGAATAGATGCTCTATGTTATATGTTATTGTCATGTCCAGTAAAATATAATTTTAAGCTTTTGAATTAGTTTTGAACTAGGTATGGAGCGAGATCCTTCAGGTTTCATTTACTTGTTGAATTAAGGCTTCCATAAACTGGCCAACATGTTGGCCGGTTTGCGCCAAAATTTATTGTTCTGCCACGACCAGCATCGCGTAAATCAAACTCTTTATCAAATTTTTGTTGTATGCGAATGCTAAATAGATATTGATGCTCTCCAATCATCCTAACAAACATCTGACGGAGAAAAAAAATCAAATAAGATACAGTGATAAATCTCTTCCGGACATTTTCTAATAGGTTTATTTTAATAAGTTCTGTCATTTTTTTCAAACTGACTTTTACATTACTGACGATTAACATTTTCTTGTTTTTTTTCTGCCAACAACTGTATTGGTTTTTAATTTTGTTGTTTCTTAATAATAAATATCGTTTGCCTGTTTTAGCGTCAGTGTGCTAAATATTATGGAATTCATGATGCCAATCTTAATTTTTTTTAAATAAGTTTTATTGCTATTGGGACGTAAGTTAAATACTACAGAAGATTGGATCCACTTTATTCGTCTTCGCATTTTCCTCAACCTTTCTGAAAGCTTTAAAATCTAAAATCTTCTTAACATGTTCGTAACTTTTTTCGCTTTTGAATCTTACATGGTTTTTTCTTATTATAATACTAATGGGCTTTCCCCCTGCCTGTTGAGGATATACAAAGCAGGTCAAAAACTTTCAATACCATAGGATATCCCCCTGGATAAGAATCTGAAGACCAAGGATATCCAGGGGGTAAGGGAATTTGAGGACCAAGGATATCAAGAGGGGTTCGAAATATTCGGCACGGATATCCAGGGGTGGTTGGTGTTAAGAAAAACCAACATCCTCAACATTGGGAATATGGATTTTTTTTCTTCTGGAAAAGCTCTCTAGCTCGCTAGGAAATGTCTTATAAAAAAGTAAGTCATCGTGTGTGGAATTTCATTGCTTTAGTCCAAATAATGACTATTAGATTTCTTTATCAAGGTTGAAAAAAACCATGATGTCCATAAAATTGCAAACCAAAGAAACTATTATTAAAAACTGAAAAATAATTGAAAAAACACAATATTTATTTGTTGGAAAAGAGTGACAAATCTTTGCGTAGGTAACGGATCTTTTCCTCCCCTACTAAAATTTTGCACTACGAAGTTTCAGTGTAGGAAGATTGTTTAAAAGCCAAAATTTAGTTACAGAATTATCCCCAGTAGGCAGGAAACGTTGTTTTAACGTCCATATAACGTTGTGTTTCAACGTCACGACGTTATATGGATGTTGAAACAATGTTGGAAGGACGTCACGTGTTTGCTGGGTGATGGTCCTAAGGAGGTTATCCCGATGGTGCGTGTCTGTATTCACGTGGTCAAAATCTCGATGTGTAAAATAATCTATTTCGCTCTCAAGTACCTTTCACATGGTACTTTCACAAAAGAAATTTGAATGATTTTAGTTCAATTACAACAGTACCCACTAAGTCAAGTTTTCAAAATATTGTTCTACTTAAATTGGATTTGGGGCAAAATGAGCAATAATAGACAGAACGACAGACCTGAAGCTTACACTTATAGTCTTTACTCCTTTATCTTAATGGATAAAATATGTTGACGATGTCATAAAGGTTTAGTGTGGATGGCCCACGACATTCTGAACATTACGATCGTCTTCTTTAGATCTGCGGCCATGGTTATCTGCTATTCTGGTGGGTGGTTTTGGCGGTCAAACCAACTATCAGATTCCCATACGTTTTTTCAACGTCTTGTCAACGTCAAAACATTGTAAAGACTTACTTGAAACGATGTTGAAAAACGTCTTGTGGCTGCTGGGTTCATCACCAGAGCTTTCTGTAATCCAAACGTTTTAGGGTTTCCTAAGGAAAACTATCAGGCCTATGTGAGGTAAGGTTCTATTCACAGCGTGGCTCTTTTGTTTAACACACTACTTTAGAAGAAGAAATTTTCACGTGTCAAGAAATTCGCGAAATTTTAGCATTTCGCGGGAACAAACTTTCGGGAATTAGACGCCTAAGAAAATTTTGCGAGGATTAACTTTGGCGGACGGGTATTTTTAATTGAAATGAACATAGAAACCCAGTTAACGTGAAACGTCATTTTCAAAACAACGTCATCTCAACATTAAAATGTTTTCTCTTTTATTGATTTGAAAAGGCGTCAGAGGCGGATACAGAAGGTACTCAAAACTTTTGACGGAGAGTGTTGACTTCCAAATAAGGAACATGTGAGCAAAACCAACACTCTCCGTCAAAACTTTGAGAACCTTCTGTATCTGCCACTGAAAGTAGTAGAGGATAAAGCTGCAATATTTTTGCACTTGGCAAAAGTTCATGCAACCAAAGTACACTAACGCTATTTACTCTTATCGTACTCCTCTACCTCCTTTATACCCCTCTGTTGGTGATATCAAAATTTTACGCTACCCCCCCCCCCTCCCTTTAAATAACCAGGTGAAAATCCCAGCAGGTACGAAACTTTGTTTTGAAGTCCAAATAACGTTTTTTCAACGTCAGAATAATATTTGGACGTTGTGTAAAACATGCTGGGAAAGAGATTCCTATCTTGGATATCCATAAACTCAACTTCGCCCTTCATTGAATTCAAAAATCGTTAGATAAATTTGCCTTACGTCCTTTAGATTTCCGCTCATTTTTTGTCGATTTTCGTGCGTGCTTCTTAAAAATCCAATACCATGAAATTAAAGAAATTATCTCTCCGCCGACAAGAAATCAACATTCTCAATGGAGTCGATCTAATTGATTTTTTTTCTGGTAAAGTCTTTGGTAGTCTTTTAAAATATGTATGCTATATCCATGCCATTTCCAACGGTTAGTTTAAATGAAAATATATTTTGGTCAAGGTATTTGAGTGTGATTTTCTTTTCTCTTGTGTGTGTTTTTATCGTCCTTCTAATCCCTCTTATGTGGTCAAGCACCACCAAATTGGATACATAACATATTTTTCCTGCCGCAAAAATCAACATGGTTCTTTAAAGGTTTTCTATATAGTATAAAATTATGGGGAAAAAAGCTTTGTATCATTTTGATCAACTTTCGTACATTTTGTTTGGTGATGAAATTAATGATTTGCCTCCTTTGCTTTTACTACCGAGGTCCAAAGCTATGAATAATTTAAGACGGAAACCTTGGCTGTTTTAGTGGTTTTGTTTTAGTCTTTTTAAGGATGACACAATAACTCTCTTTTTTTGATCAGATGGGAACGTTTAAAGGCTTTATACAACGTTTTCAAAATTTCATTAAAAAATCCCTGTCCCTGTCTCTTTGCTTTAACGGATGTACAATAACCTCGATGATGCAGAAATTTGGACTATTTAATCCACTAGGATATGGGTCATGTATTGTCCAGCGAGGTCATTTAAATCTATTGTTCTTTAGTAATATTTTCAGCGGGCTGAGAGCTTTTTGCATTCTTCTGCCTATTCTGCTTTATAGTCGTTGAGGTTGAGTATAACCATCTAGTTCTCTAACGGGACGAAAAAATGGCGATCTTTTCTTAATGAGGGGCCCAGTGGGGCCGATCTCAGCCGTGGCTTTCCAATACCATGATCTCACAGAAATAGGGCTTTGTGTGGAATCTTTTACCAGAAGCATGCTTTATGGCATGTGATGTATGTTTTCTGTTGCAGACTAAATATTTCCGTATTTTTGTTCGGTGGACGAGTTACTGGCTATGTTTTGTGAAAATATTTTCAATTAGTTTAAAAAGCTTGGCTGGTTTGTGATACAGAAATCAGGGGGGTGTGTAGATGTGTAAGTCTTCCACATTGAAAAGGGTATCTCGAAGCTGGACAGGGCCGTATAAAAGGACGGGTTTATTATAAATTCAAACTTTCTGAAATTTATTTCATGTTGATTATGTTTATTCAGACTAGTAAATGGACGATTCAGATGATACATTGAAATTACATCGAGACCTGATCATTGCATGTGGATGGGGAAAAGAAGTCGATGTCATCTTACTGTTACAACAAGGAGCAAGCGTTCGCGTACAAGATCAGGTAAGAGATACTAAAATTTAACTTTGACAATCAACATCAAACATGGGCCGTACCACAATTATTTATATTTGTTCTAAAAGAAAGAACATTTCTAGGAAACCTGTATCGCTAGATAATTAGAGTTTAATCATAGTGTGAAATAGCCTGTACCAAACCCTACTATTTTATGTAGCTAACGGTAGTAGGGTTTGTTACGTTTAGAATGATTTTTGTGCAAGCGATCTGGTACAGGCTAAGTGTGAAATCAACATTCATCCGTCTGGAATTTGATTTATCAAAGTTACCAACCGAAACAAATATTCTAGATCTAGGACCATTAAACATGAAACTCTAAAATATTATTTTCTCCATTATTCTCTATCTATATTTTCCAGGACGGTAAAAACTGTTTACATTATGCTTCTTGCAAGGGGCATATACAAGTAACCAATCTTTTGATCGAAAATGGATGTAACATAAACGCTCGCGATAAGGTATGTTCAAATTGAATTTCTGTTTTGATTTATTCCTATAATTAGATTTCCCTCCCCTACTTGAAGCGCTATTTTTCTTGTGATGGTGTGTCAAAAATAGCGTAGTATATTTTAAATAACGAGTTGAGCTATACTGGCCTGTTCTTGTTAGTAGAGCTATTTGTATTTCAACTTTATAAAAAAAGAAAATCAAATCAAATCAAAATCTAAACAATTAGTCACATTAACTTAAGCTTGGCCTCACGCAAAATTTGATCAGTCAGGTCAAATTCAAAAGTCGGGGTTTTACAAGGGATTCAATGAACTTATAGCGACTTTATAACTTCGGAAGGTTAAATCGAAATTACCCTTTAGTCTGGTTTACAAAACAATTAGAAAAATCACATAATGTAGTCTATGAGTTGCGTAGGAGATAGTGGCAACAAAAAGCGCGCGGGTTAAGGGCGGAAAAGTGTGTAAATACAAAATTGCTTGATGCGCGTTTGCGAATGTTCGCTTCGTCTCGCTAGTCCAGCAATTTTGGGTAAGTAACTTTTTTTTTAACTTTTGCAATGGCGGTGTTTTGGGGATCGTTCGTTTCATGTCATCAAGTTGTTCATTGCATTAAGAGTACTTGATGTACTTTTTGTGACTATCAGCCCTTAGAAATATCTGTAATCCAAGTTGTGGATTCAAATAAAGGTTTTGACGGACAGGTGTTGGACAAAAGCAACGACACCACCAATAAACTAGGATATAGAAAAGTAGGTGGATTTGAGAACAATCTAAAAAGATTTGTCGAAAAATGTAGACAACAACTAAATCAAGATAAAATTAAAAACGATTTTGAATGCGATAATTTCCTTATTTTCCAAAATTGTAACGCAGTGAAAATAAAAACATAAATTTTAAATCCTAAGTGGATAATGGGGGTTTAACCTAGAGATTAAATCATAGTTTAACTTTATTTCGGCTACATTATTTTGAAGTAAGATGGCTTTCTAGGTCTTTCAGAAACCTGATCTGCTGAAATCAAGAGTGAAAAAATTCCACCCTCCGCCCTACACCATTCAACGGTCTAAAGGTTGTGGGCAGCTCTTAGATTTATATTTCTAGTATACTTTTGTATACCTAGTTTGGGGACTTTTTTCCCAAATTATTTTTACAGAGTTAGCCAAATAGAATATGCCAAACATTGTTCTCCTTTTACTAGATAGTTAACGAAAGTACAAGTTAAATAAGGGCTTAAACTTTAACAAAATTATTAGATACATAAAATCCAGACTGGAGCATGGTCAAAGTGAAACATTCAAGCTTTGGGCTTCAAGCCCCGCATCCCTCACCCCCAGACGGGTCTCTTCTGTTGCTAATTATTCATCATATCCATTACGGTTTTTTTGTACACAGAAACATTCCAAATTGTTAAAGAATCAAGACTAGTAGCAAACACTCGGATTTTTAGAATGATCAAAGATCCTAAGTAATGACTGTCTGAGTCTCTTTAACATAGCAGAGCCGATTCTTGAAATCGAAGGAATCAAGTCTTCAAAATAATATAAAGTATAATTTGTTCTTCTATTTCATAGAGCGATCGAACACCGTTACACCTGGCAGCAGAAGAAGGTCATCATGATATCGTTTCCATATTACTCGATAATAATGCTGACCTCAATGTACAAGATGAGGTATACCTTTAAGGTTCTTTATTTTGATCTTTAATGCATTATTTTACGCGCACCTAAAATCAAAATTCTGTGTTGGGTCTGTTTGAACAATGGTCATTCCGTCCAACCCTAAAGTCTTGTGTCACTAGAAACAATTGTCACTAAAGACAATTATTGTGTAGAAACCAGGATGATACTTATACTAAAGAAACAAGAAAACCTTATGTTTTGAAAGAAATTTGGTTTCAAAATCAGACCCTTTCATTGCAAAGTTTTTCGAAAACCGACCCCTTACACACGCCTGTCTCCGTGCCCCAGTGGGCTTTGAAAGACCAGTGAGGTGGGAATTAGAAAATTGGGAAGTTAGTGGGGTTCAAACAATTCCTTAATTATTATTGGGGTGAGAAATAATTTTCAGATAATTTATAGGTTTGTACAATAATATGAGTTTGACTACAGTACCCGCCGAGAGACACTATTACAAGCTTCCCTACCAATTTAGTTTGCAATTAGGACAACTTTCACCCAAAATACAGGACAAACTAGGACGGAAATTAAGAAAAATAGTCTTTCGCCCAAAATTGCAAATAAAAATACCATTCTTTACCAGTTTTTTATAACATTCTTTTGAGTTTTGGTTCAAAAGTTAGACATAAGTTTGACGCTGCTCACCATGGTTGGGCAACAGAGAAAAGTTTTTCATTTTCAAGAGACAAAATTTGCAATTTTAGCCTGTATTTTCAATGGTTTTGAAAAGAAAATAGCTGAAAAATAGGATAATTAGGAATATCCTCAAAAAGTAGAAAAATAATAAAATCTTTTCAAAACAGTCCCAAAATAGGACAATTGCCTCCTAGAACAATTACCCCTAGAATTTTGTTTGAGGGACAATTGCCCACCCCCTTCTTATCTAGTAGATAATGCTAGATTAGATAAAGATTAGATTTAGAAGATTAAAGATTGAATTTATATTTGATGCTGAAGAAAACTGGCAGAACCTTTAGGAAAAACCATTTTTCAACATTTTGTTTCTTAGTTTTCGAAGGTGGCCTAGGGGGCAATTGTCCTGGGGTATAGGTAGAGGGATACTCCAGTATGTTAGACAAGGAAGCACTTTTGAAATGAGAAACATTGATTTAAAAGGACACTCAAAGGCTCAAATTTACTGTCTCAGAAAAAAAATTTAGTTTTGATCTAAGTCTCTAATTGCAAAATCACACCAGTACTTCTTTGATAGCGAGTGCAGCGGGCTAAAAACTTTTGTTGCGAGTAAAGCGAGCCTAAAACTTTGCTTTCTAAAGCCTGTTAAAAGTAAATTCTTTATCTTAGGCGAGTCCAAGTTGATTTGTTGTTTTACGGGCGAAGCAGTTTCAAAATGTGGGTCGGTCGGTCGGCAAAAAAATAAAAATTTAAAATAATTTTTTTAAGAATTTGTTTTACACTAAATTTGTTCTTTAAGGCAAATTTGTTTAACCTTTAGCCACCGCTGTATTTTTTTTAATCTTTTTTTCATGAATTCTAAAATTCAAAGGCAAATTGTGGTCATAGTGATAAGATTCAGGCAATTCTAATGACTCTTATTATACAGTATAGAATAGAGAAATAAAGGAAACCATTATAAATCAAAACTTTTAGTGACTTTCACTTTCTATTTTATTTTTATTTCACTTTTCCAAAATTATGGGTCGGTCGGGCTCGTAAAACAACTAATTAAATTGGTCTCGCCTTAACGGTGTAGTGGGATGATCCATCTGTCCTCAAAAACCTACAGGGAAAATTCAAAATAAGTTAGTTTTCAGTAGGGTTTGTGTGAATTTTTCACATTTTCAATTGGGTAACTTTTTGGGAGAACTTTTTCAGTGGGGGTGACTGATTTTTTTCACTGTGGTGAAAATTTGGGTCATTTTAGCAAACTTTTCTACTGGGGTGGCCAGTGGGCGGATCCCAGTGGGTCACAGAGGCAGGGATGTCCTTACAGTGAATCTTTCGCCCATTGCTTTTGTCAGAACCTCTAAAAACCTGCTCTAAAAGTCAGGTAGGTAACTTACCTTAGCCCAGAGTAAAAACCTGTTCTTTAATTATTTTCTCCAATGTTTTACTTTAGGAAGGAAACACGCCATGTCATGTAGCATGTTTGAATGACTATTTTGAAGTGGTTGAACTCCTTATACATGTCAAAGCAGACTTGAATAACAAAAATAAGGTAATCATTTTGTTGAAAAGACATTCTTTTTTCTTGGAAAATATTGAGGAAACAATGTTAACGAGCGAAGCGTCCAATGAAAATGGTTTTCTATTTCTTAAATGCATTCCATAGCGTTCTAAATCAGTTTTTGACGTTAATGCACGTTTGCTAGTAGATTTAGAACGCCATGATGCATTTCCATATGGGTTGTTTTGTGTCCATCCGACACCATTGATTTTTATAACTGACCCCTTAGTTATTGTTGGGAGTTCAAATGAAGAACTATTAGTGAGATTTAATATTCGAGATAAATCACAACGATGAACGGGACTTTCACAGCCTATGCTCTATAGCGCACATTTCTACAGGTTAGCTCGGATAACAGGCTAAACTTATAGCCTGTGCATCTATTCTAGAACGGAAAATCGTGAAATTTTTCGTTCTAAAACAAAAGAGATATCTATTCGTAGGTCAAGTGTACCTTGCTACACGGACTAGCCTGTAGAAGTATGTGTGCTATCTATAGCATAGGCTGTAAAGATCTATCCGTCGTCGTGATTGATCTTCCGATACTGACCCTCGCTATTGTCGCATTACTGTTAGTTATAGCTTAGCTGAATGTTGAAAACGAGGTCTTTCTTGTGTTTGAAATACTTACACGTAATTTTTGTACAAGAACCAAAAGCCGCTAAAAGTTAAGAATATGCTCTGACGAAACTTCTTAACAAAGTTTAAGAATGTATCAATTTTAAGAACATTTTCAGGATTAATAATATAAGTTTTAAGAAAGGTTTGGAGGCTTTTTTTTCTCTTTCTTTCTTTCTTTCTTTTCAACGAAAAAATGTTTATTACACTTTCATGTACGTAGTATCACAGTAATACATGTATTACAAGAAAGCTCGTATTACATTTTTTCTCAAGAGGTGACATTTTTTTAATTGTTTCAGCAATTTGAGAAGCTGAGATTCACAAGGTATCATTTCAATGCCTTCTTCTTTACCCTTGATTTGTGCTTTTTATTAGAACACTCTCTCTCGTTGTTATAAGAATCAAAAATTTCTACGAAAGTACATTTTCATTTTGCAAAACTATAGTATAAGAAGCCCCTCTTAGTCACCCAAAAATTCACACATTCACGCAATCCCGACTTTCCAAAACCGGGAAAACTCTCACGCAAATCCGAGGAATCGGGAAAATTTCTGCAATTCATGGAAGCAACCAAATTTAACGCATCCACGTATTCACACAACGCTAAGTCCATCCACGCAATCACGCAAACTAATTACTATCAATACTCTATACAATATTCTTACAAAACAACCTTTCAATAAAACGTACCTCGATCCCTACTACACTTCAACGCATACTTGATATAATCCCCCTTCATAAAACACTTAAGACCTCATAAAAATTACTAAGCATAAGAAATCGTTTATTAAACAATTCAACCATCTTAGTAGTATCTTAGTATAGCTACTGCAGATGAGACAGTTTAAGAAATTAATGATTTTATTAGACGAGTTGGTGATTCAGGAACAAGCAAGAGAAAGTATAATTTACGACAACAAAATATATTTTTAGTAGAAATCTGATGTGCTTTCCAGAGATAAGGTCTTAAACCGTTTTTTCATTGTGATTTCACTATATCAAAGAAAAAGATGTCAAAAACTTCTCTATTTTTGAATCAATGTAGGATTAACTATTTTCTTTCAGTAGCTGTACTGATGTGAAAAAATGGATGACTTTTTCTTGTGAGGCGTGATATACAGGGTCTAGCTCTGACTTTTTATGGTTCTAGCCGTACATTTTTATTTTGTGATATTAGGAAATGGAAATACCCCAGAGCGTGGGCAGAAAATGTGACGTGTATGTGTATGGGCGGTATGGGTATCTTTTCCTCAAAGAAAGTCATATAACTTTGAACAATTCAATCAAAATAGTTTCTTTAAAGAGTCGTAAAATTTGAATCTATCTAATTGAATTTCTATCTAAGTAGCTTGAATGAAGATTTCTTTGCACATTAGAATATAATTTTGAATGAACATGATATCCATTACGGCAATCTTCTCTACGGAAACATCCCGATAATCCGAGTGTTCGCCCAGTTTGGATTTTTTTAGCAAAAAACTATTGGCAGAACATCCGGCCTTTTTTAATGTTTCCGTGGAAAAGAT
The DNA here is from genome assembly GCA_032270745.1 of Tiaropsis multicirrata. Classification (NCBI taxonomy): domain Eukaryota; kingdom Metazoa; phylum Cnidaria; class Hydrozoa; order Leptothecata; family Tiaropsidae; genus Tiaropsis; species Tiaropsis multicirrata. Next base: position 5,086 of record JAUJPO010088225.1, on the reverse strand, counting down.
TACGTAATTATCAGATTATCATAAAATAGGTTTGAGTTTGAGTTAACCACTTTTTACTTGGAAAAGAATTAAAAAGAAAGGTGGACACATTACCGAGTAAATGATATCAAACACATAAATATTATTCTGAAATCAACTTCAAACATGATGGAACCCACTAAGAGGACTCGCTCATCCAGCTGTAGACAACATCAAAGTAGCAAAGAAAGAAATCAATCATCGAGTCATAGCCATAGGAGGAGAAGTAATAGTGATGGCAATAACAAAAGACTGAGCAGAGAAATAAGACTTGGAGAACACTCGAAGAAAAAACAACAAGGAGGAGAACGCAAAGAAGAAAAAGCGGGAAAAAGTGTTCGTTTTGTCAAAACAATCGACGACTCGGTTAGAACCAATCAAATCGCTCTTTACTCATGATATCCATGACGTAATCTTTTGTTTATGGGAACATCTCAAAAAGCAGGATATTTACAACCAGTTTCATTGTTTAAAAATTCAAATTTAATGGTTGTTTGCCGTACTCTTTGAAATGTTTCCGTATAAAAGTTTACGCAATGGATATAAAGAATTTATAGAAATACAGAAATTTCTTCAAAAAAAAATACCCAAACCAAGAGAACCCAGACTTATCTAAAAGGGAATTTTTTTCACAAAGTTGTTAACGTTTTTCCTAACTGCAACAGATGGGCAATGTATCATGGTCAGGAGATTTGCGTTAAATTCTCTTTATACGTTAAAACTGATTTTGAACGAAGTAAGACGGACAGGAAGCTTGTCTTATTTTCCTTGTTTCCCAAAGAAAACATGTTTTGCGCAAACTTAAGATGTTGTGGTCTACAGGGAAATGAGAATTCAAATCCGAAAAACCAGATAGAAAAGTTTTGTTGAAATTCCGCTAAAAATGGGAGTGCTTTTGAATTTTCCTTTTTAATCTTTAACATCTTTAACGTGAACATGTTATTGTCACCTCTACCGCATGGAGAAAAAAACTTCAAGCCGTTTACATATTTGGAAAACTTTTTGACAAAAGGATGGCATTTGTCCGATTAAACGATTAAACTTTAATAAATTTAAATAGGTATCAGGATGCCATTGAATATTAACGATGCGCGAAGTGTGAAAGTTTTCCCCGATTTTGAAAAATCGTCAACGCAGTATTTTCATATGGCAATTCTTTGGTATCATGATATGTTAGCAATTCGGATCAGCTTGTGAGAGTACAGCATGTATTATACTATATCGAGTCCTGATGACACTAAATTTTCAAACCAACTGGGTTGGGTCAAATAGTAATGCTTTTCCAGCGGGGTGTCATAAACATTTTATTGCTTTGTCATCATATTTTCAGTGGGGTGACTCTTTGTATTCCTTTGTTTTACCAATGGAGTGAGAACATCCGAATTTCCACTTGGGTGACCATTTTCCCCACTGGGGCGAAAACATAAGCCTTTTTTCGAGTGATTTTCCCAATGTTAAATAGGGTGGATCCAAGTGAGCGCGGATCCAAATGTGTCACATAGACATTGGTGTCTTATGAGGAAAAGCTCATGCAACTCTGCACTTGTTCTCCTAATTGAAGAACTAGTGAAAAATAATTTGATAATGTTTTCCATCTTTTTCGTCTTTTTTTTGTTTTCAGGATGCATTTACACCATTACACATTGCCACACTGAACCGTCACACCAAATCAATGGCTTTACTCATGAAGGCTGGAGTCAACAAATCTGCACAAGATGCTGTAAGAATTTTGACTCTAATTAAAATAAGGCACTTGTATTGGCTAGTGATATCCAGAGTTGGTGGATAACGTAATGGGGTAAACACTTGGAGGGACACAGAATTGGTTACGGGGACGTGCCGGTCAGGGTACCTTTTTGAAGTCTCTGACAGGGTCCCAAAACCATCAAATACCAAATAATTTGCTCTGGGGTCCCAAAATTATCAAAGTTCAAAAAGTTTGTTCTGATAGGTAATTTATAAGATTTCTTTTCCTTCTTGTCTCTGACAGGGTCTATCAACCAGACAAATTTGCCAAAACTTTGTCAAAAACTAATCTCTGCATGGTGGCCACGCTCCTGGAATATCCTTGAATATCCTGGAATTTTGTGGTCTAAACTCCTGGGAAAAGTAAAAATGTCTTGGAAAGTCCTTGAAAGTATATACTATGCTCTGATAGGGTCCACTTTTCGAACTCCGGGCGGCACGTCCCCATCGGGCATCAAGCCCCCCCCCCCCTCTCCCGGGAGAGTGATGTCCAGATTTGGTGGATTAAGTAAACAAATATAAACAAAAATTTCTTTAAGTACAACTCAAATCTGAAGATGTATGGTATATATTAAGAGTGTATTAAAAGCAAGATTTTGGTTTCGTTGTGTATGCTTGCTTTTTGTCTGGTACTAGACCGGATTGAAGATAAACTTGTTACCCCGGTTCCATTTTACTTGTAGTTACTTGTGGGATCTTGTAGTTTTTGCCAGGGCCAGCCTCTGTAAGACCCAGCTTTCACAAATTATAGGTTAAATTCTTAATCTTCTCTATTGTAGAATGGTAATACAGCACTACACATGGCAATACAAACGAAATCATACAAAGCATTGAAATGTCTTGTCAAACACGGTGCTGATGTCAATGTTCAAAACCACGTAAGATAAATTCGCTTTATTTTCTTAAGTAATGTTCAGAGATTCTTTTAAAGAACGACGAATTCGTGCATTGATTATTTTTTGCAGAAGCTTTCTTCGAGTACACTGAATCTGGACATGTTTGGTTCACCAATCATGGATACGCAGGTCGGAGGGGCTCGAAAACGTCGACGGAGAGTATTCCTTCTGTTTGAATTCCTTATATGGAACTGCCACTGTTTCCTATAAAACTATAAACACTATCCTCTTATTTGCACACTCTTTTGTATGGCATTGTTCTCGAATTTGGAAATGTACTTTGCTCTCATATACAATTTTGTTGGATTTCCGAGAAAGGGAAATCTCAATAACCTTTTTGATACCGTAAACAGGTAATCCTAAGGGAAATCCTTTAAGAAAAATCATGCAACTGATTAAAAAAAAAATTCTCCTTTTTAATTTTTTCGCGGTTTTTCGTACTTGTTTTTTTTATAGTCCTAGAAATATCTATGTTTTGTTAATCAGAACAGTTTAAGTTAATAGATAATGTTTTCCATACTGTAAATAATGTGGGTTTGGTCTCTTGACATACCATTAACAGGGTTGAGAAGAGAGATGAACCAATCAAGTAGACTCGTTACAATCATGAATGGTTTACATTTAGTCTTTGAACCCGCCGGGTATTCTCTGGCACCCCTCGTAGTGCCGAATAACCCCACGCGTGGAGATACTTGTACTCTCTTTAAAAAGGCCCAACATCTCATGACGTTTGGATTAGACTTTAAGCAGTTCTTAATTGATTGATTGATTAATTGATTAATTAACAGATTGGATGCCACCGTAAAAAACATATTAATTCAGAAATAAGTTGAAAAATGTTTCCCAAATCAATTTCGATGGAAATGAGTTTCGGAAGAAAGTAAAGATTTTGTTTTGTTTCCGTATGTGTGTGTTTTTGTATAAAACCTTTTACAAGGGTCTTTTGTTGGTTAGTTGCTGCTTTTTTGTTATCGGGGAATGTTTTCGATAAGACGTACCGTGCTCTACGCAAGTGGAATGCGCTATTATGCGCAATCTAATGAGAGCAGTATTGACTTCTTGGTATGAACTTTTTTTAGAATGTTTTCTTTCGTTGTCGTCATGTTGCCAAAAAAAGAAAATTTTAGTATTTTAAAAATTGACGAATGAGAACGTTTACTGCTTAAATCATCGAAAGACCTGTCCTTTCTGCTTTATTCAAAAGCAAATTTCATCAACTTGCAATTTCAAAACAAACCAAGTCCTCTATCGGGGGGGGGGTGTTTGTCAGGTGTAGACATGTCAGTCCAGGAGAACAGATTTCTGGCTGGGTGGTATATAAGAGTTGAACTTGGAAGTCCCCCCTCCCCCCTTAAGAGACATTTCAACTAAACAAAAGGCAAACTGGTGAAAAGATTAGGGCACACAACGTTATTCCAACGCCGCTGGTTCAACGTCCAAATAACGACGTTGTGACGTTGAAACAACGTTCAGTTCCCGCTGCAAAGCGTTTGGCCTGCCTGCTGATGTGGTGTGTTTATCAGGCTTCGCCGAAATCCATTTAAGTTTGTATCTTTTATTCAACTCTCTTCTCCTTGTTTTTTTTAGGGTGGAAATACGCCATTACACTTGAGTGCTGAATTTGGGAACGCTCAATATGTGGATTACATCCTTAGCGTGGATCAACCAATTGAACTAAGTCCTAACAACGTAAGTGGTACAAACAACGTTATTACAACGCTTCTTCAACGCCCAAATAACGTTTTGACGTTGAAACAATGCTTTAAATACGCGCTTAAAGCTGGGTTTCCACAAACCCCGAGTCTAACGAGTCTAACGGTTGAGCGCGGTGCGGTGCGATCAAAATTTCCTTTTATAGCTCATTGACGTCAAGAATTAATTTTTTTTGTACACAAAGTGTGAGCGCTTTCGAGCGCGACTGAGCTCTTTTGGGAGCTGAACATTTTCAACTCCCAAAAGCGTTCTCTGCGACCAGAATTTAATTAACCAATCAGAAAAGAGAAAACCTGAAAAAAATATGAAAATGTACAGATTGTGTCGAATCAAAGACATCAAAAGAAATATCATTTTTCTTTTATGTTTTTTTTTTTCATTTTCTGTGTTTTAATTTGGCCTCTCGCTCTGTGGAAATTAAACAACGTTCGCGAGATCTGTGCGACCAGATTCTATTTATAGTAACTTGGTCGCACCGCATCGCGCGCGCGGTTTGTGGAAACCTAAAAATACACTTTATAAGAATGTGCTCAAGATGTAATGATTGTTTCAATCAATAGCGAGTGAGTGATCGCAAATTTTTATTGGCGTTAGCTAAACAAAACTAAACTTTACTTCATTCTTACACTTACCATCCACCATAGTCACAAGAAGAGATAGTCTGGAAACGCTTGAGATCCTATTGGCCGATGTTATTGTTTACAAAAATGCTA
>JAUJPO010088114.1:0-24148 GCA_032270745.1 Tiaropsis multicirrata | reverse complement strand
CGTCCTTGGTTACACTAACTTAGAAAATTGCAGAATTGCAGAATATTTTAGTGAGTCTAGTGAGTCTGTCCAATGTAAAGTACTTTCGTTTTCTCAAAAAAATCTTCCAATCCACCGCGACGACCCGCGAAAGCTGATCGTAATACTTTCGCTGAGCGAAATTAACAAGATATTGATAATAATAGTAAACAAACTGTAATTAAAATAAGTATAAATCTATAAAATATATCTGTTTTTGACCTTCTTATCAACCCAAAAATTAGATATTTTATCAAATATTTCATTTTCATCAACTCATTCCATGAATTAGACAGAAAAATTGCAAAAATTCAAAACCCTCTACTACTCGAAATCTCCATAACTCGAACGTTTTTCGATTCCCCTTGGGTGTTCGAGTTATGGCGAGTCTACTGTATTTATATCACTGTACGCTGTACTCATAAAGTTTCGGATAAATATTTAATTTAGGGAATTTAATAGAAACACAGTTCTATGATGGCGTCTTTGCTAGTTTATAGTCTTTCAAGGCTAAAGCAAGGATTAATTTGAAAGAAAAAATTTTTGGTTTAAATATTTTAATGTAATTCAATGAAAATCGTTAGAAAGAGCTTCGGATCTTTTTTTAATAAAGAAAAGCCAGCTTTTTTCGTGACGTGTCTTTTAAAACTTTAGCTTTCTAATTCTAGCTATAGCTAAGTAACTGCATACCAAAGGGGTACTTTGAACAAACCGATTTTCATGTTCAATGCAGCTTTCCGTGTTAGCAAAAAGGGATGTTTTGGAAACTCCATTTCTGAGCTCGCATATGTTAGTTTCCTGCCCATCTTTTATACAGATCTCTTGTAGAGAAGGAAAGATTTAAGTTGCAAAAAAATATCACTAAAACAGTTAATATGTAGAAACCAGGATGACACGAAAGAAACAAAAAGTAAGGAAGCGGTATTACACCCTTGTGTCTGTTAGCAATCCGCCCACGATCCGCCCACTGGTCACCCCAGTAGAAAACCGTATATTCGCTCTCACCCGAGTTGTAAAACAAAGAATTACTATAAGAGCCACCCCAAAATAAGATGAAAGAAGATTTTCACCACCCCACTACAAAGACATTATCATTTCACCCCAGGGTACTAGGATTGAGAGATGACGGGTATGTGGGGCCCAGACCCCTCAAACCCGACCCTTAAAGAGAGACTAGTTTTTGACAAAAAAGTGACCCTTAGAAAGATTTGTTGCAAAATTTTGCGTCCAATTTCAAAAGTTTTCTCATGGATATCGAAAGTTTTGACCCTTAAAGACACACTTTGGCCAAATTTTTCAAAAATTGAGACCCTTAGAGAGACTTGGGAAGGTTAAGGACCCTTAAGGACCGCACATACCCAGGCAGTACCCATTTTAGACCTATAACCCCCCCCCCCCTCGGGGTTTCATCCAACTTTGACTTTCACCCCATTGAGCTTTTGGTATCCACTGGGACACAGGCAGGGATAGGGATGTGATATCGTCCTGGTTTCTACATGGGAGAAATCTTTACTAACAATCTTTTTGCAACAGACTTGAAGCACGTATAATAGTGAATGCAAAGGAAACGCAAAGCTTTGCAATCACCTACGCATTCCGTATTAAAAGTATTTCGCGGGAAGGAGACAAAAAAAATTTTTAGCGGAAAACATTTGTGAATGTATTGCGTAATACAACACTCGATATGACTCCTCGAATTCCTTAAAGTGTCAGAAACTAGATTCAAAAGAGATGTTTTACGGATTTAGCGTTAGCGTGGGGTGTTTGACAATTTTCTAAAAAGCCAAAAAACTACTTTATCTACACGCTTTTCCTTTATAAGAATGGTGTTTTTTGGTTTCTTGATGAATATTCTAAACTTTTTGGATAAAATCATCCTAACTATTCTTAACATATTCTTAAGCTCTTATCAAGAATAATCTTACCAGCTTCAAAGGGGTGGAAAAGAAAGCTAAAAATAAGAAATAGTAGGGCTCAGCAGGCAGGAAAGGAAAATAATTTTAATATATTTAGGAATAATTGTTTTAAATAAATTTGACCTTGAAAACTTTTAAGATGGCAATTATCCTTAGGCTAATTTCATCATGAATGATCTTATAAAGTGCATTCTTATAAAAGACGTGTACTTTATTATATTGCACTGTTTTTACCCAGCAGACATACAACACTATTCCAACAAAAAACGTTCTGACGTTGAAACAACATCATTTGAACGTCAAAACAACGTCATTTGAACGTCAAAACAACGTTCCGAGTCTACCGGGTACAAGCTTTAGGTATTTTTTATCCCAGAGGAATGAGCATGTGGTTGACTTTCTATATTTTTCTATAACAATAGAACAATTGTTATCGAGCTTACATCTCAGTCCCAAAATATGCTTACTAGAAAAGGAGTTAGACCATTTCTTAAAAGCTACTCTATATATAACCTTCCTAGCTCGTGACTTCAATCATGAACTTTGGATAATCAAGACACAGCATCCTGCCTCAATATAAATACAGATTTGCTCGATTACCTGAATAAATATCAACTTCCTGAGGCATGATTTAATGGGTTTTTAATTTCTCTTGATGAGTTTTGATTATATTATCGTGTAGGAGAATTTCCTGTTTTAATGATGTCACCAAGATTTGACAAAAATTAAAATAGAATACAACATTAGCGATTTGCGTGCAGCTCTATTCCATACCCGACCCCATGACCCCCGTCTCGCGCGATCCCTATACTTGGGCAAACAATAAGAAATATCATTTTGAGCAAGCAGATCGTGCTAATACTTTTGGGCTTTAAGGGGAGTGTGTTTATAGTTTCAAATTTAAAATTTCGTTTCTCGAAAGGTACGGTTTGTATACGTATGGACATCCTATTCCAAAAGCATGCGTAATGGACCAAAGTTTATTATGGGAAGTTCAATGTAACCATAGCAACAATAAAAACAATATGAGTTTTTATCAAACTTGCAATGACCATTTTACTGTACATGTTATAGTGTAAAAGTGGTCATTGCAAGTTTGATACATTGAACTTCCCATAATAAACTTTGGTCCATTACGCATGCTTTTGGAATAGGATGTCCATACGTACGAGGGGTAAATCACTAAAAAAATCACGTACACCTTTTTGACAAATCAAAAAGAAATCAAATCTAAATCAAAAATCAAAAAGAAATCAAATATAAATCAAAAATCAAAAAGAAATCAAAAAGAAATCAAATCTAAATCACAAATAAAAAAGAAATCAAATCTAAATAAAAAATAAAAAATAAATAAAAATCTCGTACACCAAATTTTTAGTGATTTACCCCTCACATACGTATACAAACCGTACGTTTGGTTTCACCGTATCACAACCTCTACCAGCTTCATTCTTTCCAAAGCAGAATTCAATAGACCTTTTCATAAATTACTTCATGAGCAACGACTGCCTCGTTTTCATACAATTACCAAGGTAATTATGTCTCACGAGATTCAAAATGACACGTCTATCAAGAGTCAAGTTCTGATAAGCTCCCTTTGGGATTCGGTTACCATAGCGCTCAGTTCAAAACGAGGCAGTCGTTGCACTTTAAAACTTCCGGAAATTCCCTAACTTTCCCAAATGGACGTTACCAAGAAAATAAAGAAATATATATATACTTTCATTTTGTCTATTGATAGAAATATTCGATGTTATTTAGCTCTCTGGACTCTGTTTAGGCAACTTGGGAAATGCAATTTTTCGGCCGTTAACTTCTGATAATAACGATATAAATTTGACATCACAGCAGGAAAGTTTTTACGGAATATTTGACCTCTAAGATGGTTAAATTCAAAGATGGATACAGAAAGGTGCTCAAAAGGCTTTTACGTTATTGAGTGTTCAGGCTAGCTAGGACACAGCAGCCACTTTTTGTTATTATGATATAGTGGCTGTGTTGCAGCGAAGATGCCGAAATGGCATCCTCGGTCGGTCGCTGGATGTTTCTACTATATTCCTTGACTAAGAAGATAAATGTCGAAATTTTGTTTTAGTAAATACGAACAAGGGGATGTAAACAAGAAGTTTGCGAAATTTGATTGGTTCTTTTTTCAACTGTCATCTGGAGGTGACTGGTGCAACCATACTAATTCTTTATCAGAATCATAAAAAAGAAGCAGTAGGGTCTCTATGCTATGTTGGACTAAAGCAACACTCTCCGTCAGGAGCTTTTTACCCGGGGGTGGGGGGGGGGGGGTGGGGACTCATATGGTCCGACCTACGGTATGTGCGGCTGTAGGTGCACTGTAAGGGTGGGAAATTTGACTACTTTCTGTATTCACCACTGAACACGAAGAATCCTCAGGGAAACTTCTCTTGGCGCCCGGCTTTCATGTTGCGCCTTCCCTTGAAAAACTCACGCTAGGAGACAATTCATCTTTGCCAGTACTCTACTGGTACAAGAGTGTTATTTGAAACGAGGTAGACGAACGAGAGTGAAAAATATTATTTTTAGACCACGAGACAAAATATTTATTTTATGATGACTTTGTAGTTGTTTTCCACTTGATCGTTTTTTCTGTTTGAAATAATACCTATAATGAACAAGATATTTTATTTGCTATAACTTTCAAAAATTCTACAATTTCGCAATTTCGCAATTTATAGCCAAAACAACACCATCATTGTTGTCTCTGTGGTCACCAAGTCGTAGGTAGATGCCTGTTTAAAAAACAACTTAAAAAACTAATTTAACATGTCGTCTACCTCAGAAGACCAAAATGACTACAGCCAAGTGACGACAAATACTTCACTGACAAAAATGTCACCCGACGATAAATTTCCTCGACAATGATTTCCCCAATTCTAGAGATTTTGCAATTGATGTTGTGAATTGAATTTGAGACACTAAACAAACGAAAAGTTATACCTTAACACCACACAATTTAGGAAGTTTAGTTAGCTGTGAACTTGACCAATCTTTTTCCCATCCATGTGTTCAATATCAATGCGAGTAGCCAGAAATACAAAGGTACAAATCAGATCAATTAAAAAAGGTCAAGTTTATATGATTACACCGAAAAACCGCTAAATTCAGATTTTTCAGTGAACCATGTCTAAAATTAGTTTCGAATTAATAGTTTTCAGTAATGGGCAGATGTAATCGTTTTGAATTAGATATAAACGTTTAAAATCGAAAATCTAAACTTCTAACTGTCGTGCTTTTAACAATCGCAGTCACAGCATAGAATTTACTACAATCCTTAATGTGTTCTACTCCTCTTCTTCAAGTAGGAATCATAGCGCTCTCCAGACATCGCCGGCTTCGTGCGCGCGACACTCGGATACCATAGTACATAGAGTAGTAACACTCGAACTACGCGGGAGAGCATGTTGCTCTCGCAGGCGTAGAACCCGATGAGTGTCACCACACACCACAATGACTGACATATCTACCCATACTCTTGTATCAGAGTTATGGTACCCGCGATTTCCCTCACATGGTATGGGTTGACCCGGGCGAAGGTGCGTTTACTTGCCAAGTGAACCGTAGTACCGCAGTGTGAATCGAACTCGGATCTCCTGGACGAAAGTTGAGAACGATGACCACCACACCACTACGCCCTCCTTTAATTTAATTACTATTATCTTTTTATTAAATAATGTTGATTTCTATTTTTGAGATACTTGAAAAAATATTACAATAATCTTATGTACAATTTTAATAAAATAGCCAGCTAATTTTAGTAATGTTCAAAATAAATTTAAGAAGTTCTTCATCAACATTTCTGATTGTTTTTCTTTCGACTATATTGAAGAAAATTAGAACGAGGGAAATGTGTTCATAGATCGACTGCTTTCAAAGGTACGAACAAAACCATGTTGCACCCACCAGTCGTAGGGTTTGGGTATAAGTTGACGTGATAAAGACGAGAGTCTTACGTTGCCACGTTTGTATGTTTAAAAGGTCTTCACTCCGTTCGTTTGTTTTGATGAAATGTTAAGAAATGTTATTCTTCCACCCGATTTTTCGGAAAAAATAACATTTCCATATTCGTGACGAATATACGTCTACGAATATATTCGAATACGTCCGAATCCATCGAATTTATACAAGCTTCTAGTTAACGGAAAAAATTTGCGAGAGGAAATGAATTCACTTTTATTCAAGGGAGCAAATTGTTCACTAAAAATATTCAACATTCAGCTTTCGCTTTTTCGTTTTGTTTCTTCCATGATCTTATTGTTTATTGTCTAAGAGGCTAGATTCAATCCAATCCAAGACCAACGAACTCAAATCACTTTTGATCGAATAAAACATATATCAAGTCGAGCATCGAGCAACTCAATGGTATTCCGACATTGTTCCGACGTTAAAACAATGTGCCGTGCCTTTGGATTATTTAGATTCTCTTTTCACCGTTTCTTCCAAGAATGCAAATAACAAGTCCTACTGCTGCAACTACAATCATGAATCAATAACACTCGTTTCGTCCGGTGTTTTCGACGCCTATCCGGACAAAACATGGGTATCCGGATCAATTGATATTTGCTCGGTATACAATGTCTACAATCAAAAAACGTTTCTCTTCGCGTATCGTTCCGTAATGGGTTACCGTACGGTATGTACATTGAACCACATGTCCCGTAACATAAGTTGTTCCGTATCTTAACGGAAACGCAGCCCCGTTTGGTTACCGTCTGGTTAAACGGAATGGAAACGCATCTACCCGGCGTAAAATTCATATCTGTATCCAAGGTAACTGAATTCTTAGCAACCCCATTATCCTTCAACGGAAATTTACCAAAAACTCGCGTCGATGTTGATTGAATTTCCAATGAAATGAAAATTAATAATAAGACCGCATTGAAACACGGCAAGCTCCTTCTCGGCATGATTCGCTTCGTCTATTGATCTCTCGTTTCTTTGTTTATTCAGTTCCAGCAATAAAATATTTTCGCGTCGTCGTTTTTGTTTTTTTTATGTTATTTTGATGAGCTCTAAAATGCGTAATAAATGTTAATGATGATGATGCTATTAGAGAAATTCTATTCGACGAAAAAAGAAATCTCTATTTTGCTGAGTGAAATGAAACAATTAACATTCTTTGTAGAAATATTAACGACATCATAAAAAAGGATTAATTTACTACAATCATTTCGACATGAATTTCCTTACTTATTTCCCTTTCTTTCGCACCAATGCATAAGCGAACCTATTTATTGCACGTTGGAAAAAAGCTAGATCATCACGCAAGCAACAAAATTTCACGCATTTGACGTGGAAATAATTTTTTAATGAATGGAGAAAAGTGTGAAGCAATCTTTGTATAAAAATTGAATTCTGTCTACGTCAGTACAATATACACGGCCTCAAGATATCCCGTACAATTCATTAGTAAGTAAGAGAATTAATCGGGGAATTAATCGGGGAAGCCTAGTGTCGCTAGCGCTAGACTGCTGGGGTAGATTTAGACTGAGGCGGAGCGCCTCCCGTGACTCACCGCACAATTCAGTTTACCTGTTTTGTGCTAAACATTTGTTGAGTGACCGGGGTCGAAATAATCTCCAAGTAGATCCACTACCTCCACTGAGTTCCATTTCCCTGTTTAGAGCAGAGCGTGGTGCTAGTGAAATATTGATCTGTTATCAGATTAGGGTCGAACCTACCTTTCGATTGTAAGGCGATAGCTCTCTACCGACTGAGCTGACCAGCCAACAGTTCCTTTCATTAATAAACTGTATACAAATTGGACTGTACAAAAACTGATTCTCACAAATATGCGTGTTCTCAAAGAAAATGATTTGTATTCTAAACTTAACCTCAATGCCAAAGAAAATGCAAAAACAAAATCGCAACACAAATCGAAACAACACGAAAACCTTTGTCTAGACTGTTATTATGAAGTCAACCCTATTACCCTATTACCCTATTACCCTATTACCCTATTACGTTGGATATCCATGTTTATCATGCGTCAATAAATTGTCACAAAGTAATAAATTTGGATCCATAAAAATACATATAATGCAGGACTTTTGCGCAGTATTTATGGCCGACAGCCCGGTAGTTAAAGCGTTGGAGGAGCTAGATCGACAGGATGTTGAAATTTCAATCTATTTCCTACTCTCCCTCACTCTGATTTCATACAAATCAGATGATTTTTAGAGGGTAAACTAAACAAACATCAACACGCGCGCGCCAACATTAACACAATCGAAACATTTTGACAACAAAATTTGAGGTTACACTTGAATCCCACGCGAAACTCAATACGTGCATAGACGCTCGTACACAAAAAATAGGTTAATTATCAAGCAATATTTAGTACTAAAAAAAAGTTCAGGAAAACAAACAAGAGCTAATTTCTTTTTCCAATCTGAGGTCCATTTAAGTTGAATTTTGCATGCAAAGAAAAACCGATTTTCAAATCTTTCATACATACATCCCGCGCTCAAATTACTAACCAGAATAATTGTCTTGAAATGTTTGTCACTCTTTCACACTTTCACACAGAGTAATAGCGAGGTTAAGCAACCTGCAGCGCATGCGCATCTACATTTCTCAAGAACGGGTCCAGAAAGAAGGTTTCTAGAACAAGGGAGAGGTTCTATTCACATTGCAGCCCGTACTACCCTGGTAAGAGAAAGCCACATTTTTCGTCGTCAAGATTTATCTCCGATGCTTAACCTCCCTAATATCTTTTACAGACCTAGACCGTGTTATCGATTCCATCAGATGAAACATATTGGTCTTTGTCGCCCTTTCTTCGTGTCATCAATTGTAAGTATACACATCAAACGATTACCATAGGCGGATATACAGAAGGTACTCAAAGGTTTGACGGAGAGTGTTGACTTCCATATAAGGAACATGAACAAAAACAACACTCTCCTTCAAAAAGTTTAAGAATTTTTTGTACCCATTATTCGGTTCTATCTCATAGTGATACAATACCTTTTTTGACCATAGGTGGTTTCGAGATATGGCTTCTAAAACTTATGATTATCTGCTAAAGAAGTGTGCTAATTGAGTTCCAAACACCAAACAACACATCAAAAGTAAGATATATTGTCTTTTATTTCATTGTCTCTCTAAAAGCCATCCCTAGTTTCCCCTGCCTTGGTTCTCACGACATTCTTGTACTTCCCGCAGAAACCTTTTGGCTTTTCCTCGGCTTTTCTTTCAAGAAAGAAAGAAACCAACCGACATAGATTTTCTCGTAAACCATGAAACAGAATTTGGAAAATAAAAAGTGAAAGAGTGAATGTTATTATTTGTGGACGGAAGTTTTCTGAACCATAAACATGACACGAGCCTTATGCAACCGTATAGAAGTTGTATAGACAATTTTCCACTTAACAATATTTTATGAAATAAACACTTTGGAAATACTCGTAGAGGTATTATATAAAGGATAGACATACTACAAAGTACGGTAGTTGCAGCAAATAAAAGAATGGTAACCTGAATTGTATATAGTTTGAATACCGCCCACCGCCCACCGCCCACTTGTGTTGTTCAAAATCTCATTATGGTGACAAACGGAATAATTCCAAAACAAAATTTTAATACTTTACTTCGAGTCAAAGTTAGGCTGATTCTCATCCTCTAACGAATCGTGCTTCCTTTTCGTCCAACGAAATTACATGAAAATCTCCCTTTTATCTGAATATGATATTATAAAGGCCTATTTAACTATCACTAAATTTTTTGGTCTGACTTTTTTTATGTTCGGTTCCCACCACTTTACATCAAACTCAAATTCTCAGTTATACTCATAAACGTAACTGTTTTTCAGTGGTGAAGTTTCTTGAGCATCCTTCAAAGGATTACATATTGACTAACTAAATAAAAAATGTCAAAATTTCTTTCTTGAAAATTTCTCATGACATTTGTTTCATCGAGCTCAATTACGGCGCGATTATCATAAAAAACTAAGAATATATTTTTGTAATCATCACCTACCTAATGTTGGAGTCATGGCAACGTGGTTATTATTTACCGGCAGCAGCAGTGTTATTATCTGAAGTCACTCTTAGAAAGAGCTATCCCCGTAATTAAGGATCTTAGCTGTTAGGTATAACTTCAGACCACGATACCGATAGGGTTTGTGGCAATGACTTTTCATACAACATCAAAACAGCATGCTTTTAGTGCTTACTTAGCTTTCTTTGGCTGATTCAGCACTCTCTGATACATGTGATAGTCAAGAACATTTCACTTTTTACTTTAAGTAAATTACTCAGAATAGCTTTTCAGAGAGATACCCTATTTCCTAGAACCTGAAAAATTACTAACTTAAAACTAAGTAATTTGTTCCACCAGACATTACAGTAGCTCAAAAACAACAACAATAACAAGAAAAGCAAATAGCCTTTCTTCTACCTTGAAAAGAAATAAAGGGGATGAGCATTGAATTTTGTGGTCTCTTCCTGCGATTCTTGTTGACAACCCCCTCAAGTGTTTTTACGCGATTCGAACAAAAATATTCTCTACTTTTGCCAACATTGTTACCGCCGCCACAGTAAGCTTACTGAAAGAAAGAGAAAAAATTGTACGCAAAACTTTTATGACTCATTTTCTTGAAGTGATATGATGGGTTTGCTTGAAGATCAGATCAGGAAGGAAGTACCACGTGACTCAAACATTTTTTAGATTATATGACAATTTCAGAAATAAATTGCATATAGTGTGTCAAGTATTTGGGGGTGTTTCCAATACACACTTTCTAATAGCGCCCTGGTCAGATCTGCCCGATAAAAACCCTGGTGAGAAGAATAGCCTAAATTTAAGCCCCGGTGATGAAATGACTCACCCCAGGCATTGAGCCTGAGTGATCTCCCCAGTGGGAAATTTAAATGTAAGATATCCCGGTGAAATCTTTAATACAGGCCACCGCGGTTAAAATTAAACACAAGAAACCGATGAAAACGGGGCATAAGATTTACTACATATTGACTAGAGAATCATAAGACACTTGAAAGTGAAAGGAATTTGTTTTAGCAGGGGTTTTAGTCATTCTAAGATGGAAGGCTGATTTTCAAACTTTTCAGAATTACCCCGGTGAACTTCTATACCGGGGGAGGTAAGCACTGGGACAGGGTTGTTCAAATAATACGTAATCCAACATATTGATCTGTAAGGGTCCCTCTTTACTAACAGGGTGGAAAATTAGCTAAGTCTTTTTCTATATCTATTAATTTTATTCTCAGGCTAGAAAAACGGTCAAATTGATTTTTTGAAAATTTTGAATATATAATCTTGTACTTTCAATTTCAAAATCTCTCGGAAAATTTTGCAAATGATAAACTCAAATGTAAAACTGGATTTACCTGATGCAGCAAGAAATCGTAAATATTTACCATTTTTGTTGTTGTTCCAATTCTATTGTCACTGGAAGACACGGGAAGCAAATTCAATATCTATACTTTTATAAATTTGTAAACAAGTCTGTTTTTTATAATTACTGCAACAAAATTTAGGAGTCGGGTACTGGCTAGGTAAAATCGGAAAAACGTTGACACGGGAAATAGCGCGCGAGGAGGAAAATAGCTTTTAAATAATGTTTGTTCTCTTTTTGGATTTCTCATCCGTTACCTATGGAATGCAGGCATCTCTGAAATTTCGGAAAAAACTACTCGTTTTGCTATCGAAGCGTGCACACAAGGGACAAGAAACCATGCAAACAGGCACGCTGCAAGGTGTCCAAAAATAAGAAAATACATATGTTGTCTATGTTGTGTAATAGCGGTATCATGAGCAAAATATTTGATCTTTATTTTTCCTGAAAGTAGCCTGTTTTTTACTGTCGTTTAGTAGAACTTAAGAACATTTTTAGGCTTCATTTATACAATAATTTAAAAACATAACTCCGAGTTTCATGTACGACATGTTCTATGTACAATCGTCAGATGCAACTAAAAATTAAAAAGCTGAGTGAAAAACTTATATACAGAAATTGATTAAAAGGCCGTTAAAAAATAGCCGTAAAAAAGTTCGTGAAGAAATGATCAAAGTAATCAAAGCTATATAAACGGCATGGCGGATCATTCCAGAAAATTTAAGAAAGACTTAGCAGGTGTAACTTTTTGTGTGCTGGTTTTTGATGGCAGTTAATTATTTCAGTATTCTTTCCAGAAAGAAATCTCTATCCCCAGTAGTTAATTTTTCAAAAATTACATCCCCTGGATTTCGTATTAAAATTCTTGGACCCACCATGGATTTTCAAGATTGGAATTTTTTACACCCCCTGGATTTGCATGTTGAGGATATGATTTTTAGCACCCATGTACCCTGGATATCCTATTTTCACTCATATCCCCTGGACTTTCTCCTGATTTGTTTAGACTCGCTGGATTTTTCACCATAGTTACCCCCTGGACGTTTCCGACTTCCTCAACATGGGAGGTGCGATGTACGGACTATTTCTGGAAGAGTCTAATTAACATGCTGAATACTTCAGACAGGAATTCTTGATGAACTTATTAAATAAAGTGATTGCAACATCTTCAATTTTATTGCATCCAAATTTGACCATTTTGACATCAATTTAGGAAGTTCAATTTTGACGTTAAATATTATAAGAGGAAGTTTATAATGAGTTCATTCTAATTTCATGAATACAAATTTTATTTTTGGCCTGTGACTGAGTCATTATGATTCTTTTTTGCTTCCAAAAATTCCTGTTAAGGGCTCTGACCATAGTGAATTTTCGTAATTTGTGATGCATTAAATGTTAATTTGAACGTTATATAGGCCATTAAAGTATATCGTGTTATACATTTTCTGTTAGGTCAATCATTTCTATATCTAAAGATATAAAAATCGCAACGAAAATAATTGATGAAGAACAAATTGAAGACTTTTGCGAAGAAGAGTACTTCAACTTTGAGGACCTTATTCTCGGTGAAAAATGAACATTTTAACTATCTTTTTTGGTTTAGATGACGTATCTACTTTGGAACTAAAAATTGATTTGTGGAAAAATTTTTGTAACAGCTTTTTTGTCTCAAAATTTTGAAAATAGTGGTTTTTCGTCAGTTTTTCACTCATAATTTTCACTCTAACTTTTCACACATTGGAAGAGAAAAATTTTCCGCGAAAGTCTAAATAACACAACTATTTGTGAGTACTTTAGAAAAGATCCGACGGAAAAGCTATTTTCCGTTTGGCCAAAATTTCCTAAAAGTCGTTTTTGCTAATATTTTTAGTATAAATTTTAACCCTTAGACTTCGCAGTGTTTTTGAAAAATGTGAAAATTTTCCACAATTTTTTTACAGAAATTCCGTTTAGCATGAGAGATAGATAAAGATTTTGTTAACCTTGGAAAGTTCTTTATACTCTTTTGAAAAGCATTCAGTTTATATGCCTTAAAATGAAGTGGTTTCAAGCTATAGCCAAAAGACAGTGATGTGGTAAAACTATCTTTCCAGAACGAATATATGGACGTCCTATGTGCTCAAAGGGTGAACATTTTAGGCTTAATTCCAGAAAAGTTAAGAATGACTAGGTGTCTTTTTGTGTGCAAATTTCTTATAGCAATTAATTCTAAAAAAATACTTTAGGTCACATGCAATTAACTTGCTGAATACTATAGACGGGAATCCTTGATAAACTTATTAAAGAAAGTGATTGCAACATCTTTCATTTTTATTGCATCCAAATTTGACCATTTTGACATTAATTTAGGAAGTTCAATTTTGACGTTAAATACTATAAGAGGAAGTTTATAATAAGTTATAACAAATATTATTTTTTGGCCTATTACTGAGTCATTATGGTATTATTTTATTTTCTGACGTAACATATTGCAATGGCTTCTCTTTTTGCCTTGTGCAGTGATTTGTGTTAAAGTTATTTGAAAACTATTAAATTTGATTTAAGAGCAAGATTTTATTTCGACTTGGACATATTTATCGAAAGTTGAAAAGTGAGAAATATTGGTTGTAAAATTTATCCATTATTCTCTCTCTATCTATCTATTAATAAAAATATTTTCTATAAATAGGGATACATGAAATTAAAATAAACTATAAAATATTAAGGATAACAAAAACCCACCCCCCCCCCCCCCCCGGACTCTCATTTAGAATTTGACCTCGACATTTTGTTTTACTTTTTTTTTTGCAAGATTTGACAAACCTTTAGAAGTTTTGGCGTCCATTAAAGACCTTAATCTTCTTATCAATGAAAAAATCTCAATTTTTTCAGACTTTTTATTACAAAAGCCTCTTGACTTGACGTTTTTGACCTCGCGAAATTAAATTGAAATCAGTCTAATAACAATCAGACTTTTGCTTTTGGTTAACAACTACAGCTTTCTTTTAAAGATTGATAGTTTTACCTGATATTTACCATTTTGTATTTTCTTAACAGCATCCGTCTCAACGACAGTTGCGTATAAATTGTTCTTCATTAGAAATTGGAGTTGTTCCCATATAGAACCCACCACAGGAGGAGATATTTCGGTAGCAGTCTTGTCGTCTGTTGTGGGAATCGTCTTACTTATTGTCGAGCTCACAAGGTTGACATCAGTTGTTAAGTCACTTTTTGTGACGTCATAATCTGACGCCGTTGGTGCTTTTGTGACGTCATAATCTGACGCCGTTGGTGCTTTTGTGATGTCATAATCTGACGTTGTTGGTGCTTTTGTGACGTCATGATTGGATGTTATCAACGAGGGTGTACGAGACGATGTGACGTCACAATTAAAATCATCCCAATACACAATTACTGAATGTTCATTACAATATCGACCAAAACACCAACTCGAGCCGTCATTGCCAGAGTCGATATGTTTTCCTGGCTTGAACGCTTTACCATTTGCCAAGCAACCATGGCTTGGATCCGTGGTCGAACTCTCTGTAATAAAAGTCGTTGATGTCGGCTCAACAGTCGATGTTCCCTGTTCACACTCTGATCTTTTCCAAGACACAATTTTGTTATTGTAATTACAATAGCGTCCGCAACATGTTTGATTTTCTGTAAAGTACTGGTAACTAATCTCTTCTCCGGGTTGGTAGATCACACTATTTTCATAACAACCGGAAGCTTCAGTTGTCGATAATTCTGCCTGTGATGGCGGGGTACTAAACATTGTGGTCTGGACGTCACTCTTCTCAGTAGTACTGTAATATGGTGTGGAGTAGCAGTTGATGTTTTCCCACGCAACTATGTTACCATGTTTGTTACACCGGGTTCCATAGCAACGATCAGTTTGCCAATCGGAAAGCGTTTGAATATCTTCTCCTGTAATAAATTGATAGTGTTGCAATTTCTGTTTGTTAGAGTAAAAGTTTGGAAAAGATTTTAGCTCAGTGCTTTGAGAACTTGTAAATGAGAAAGGAAGAAACATCCAAATACGAGAAGAATTCGCCACTTTGGAACTTATGTGAAAAGATCATCTACTTTTACAACACCATGATTTGCTTCAGAGGAATGTGAAGCCAGCGCAATGTTCTGTCTGCGAATGAAGCACGGGCCATATTTGATAAATTGAAAATAACATGCAACATTTGTAGGCGAATCCACACGAGTCCTTACGAATCCTTTATGAAAAAGGTTAGTTTACTGACAGTAGAAAAAGCTTTTTAATGTTACACTATATCGGATGGTACTTGGCTAGTAGTGAAATATGACGCCTTTGGGTTATATAGTTCGCAGAATCGAATCAACAAATCAACAAAAAGCTTTTCATACAATGGTGGAACTTTTTATTTATATAATCGGAGATTTTGTCAGGTGTCTTTCAGTTTACGAGGCTACAGGTTACATGTTACAAGCTAAAGGTTACATGTTACAAGCTACAGGTTACATGTTACAAGCTACAGGCAAAGTTTTTAAAATTCTTAACTTCAATTCATTATATCAGTTACGTAATCTTTCATTTCGAAAAACCCTAAAAACCGGAAGTTTGCACTAGTTTATATTTTTAGCAATGAAACTAGTGGTAAAAATCCGGCTTTTTGGGATTATGTGTATGCTGAAAAGATTATGTAATGGATATCATGAATTGTACAAGACGTTTACAACATTAGAACATTTACAACGTTACAAATTTATGATGAGATTATGATGGTTACCTGGTTCGAACGCTTTTCCATTAAAGACACATTCAACTTTTTCTTTCTTTTCGTTTTCGATCGGTTTTGGCGTTGGTTTCTTGTGCGTCGCCACTTTTTCGCAAGGAGTTAGAGATTTGATTAATCTTCCTGATGAACCACATGTGATCCGCCAACATGTTTGGCTGTTTGGGAAATTCCCATGATCAATGACGTCATCGTAAGCAAATTCGAATCCCGAAGGAAAACAATCTTTATGAGGGCGGCTGGTGATTAGTTGTTGTGTTGTTGTTCCTATAGGAACGCTTTGGGAAAACTTGACCAATACAAAGACCATCAGAAGAAGGTATTCTAAAAAACATATTTGACGTCAAATTTTGGTTTAGCACTAAATACACCCTTGTCTCACAAGCATGTTGAGTCTATATACTATGGATACACCTATTCATCACAACCTCCAGGATTTTCTCCTTTACTTATGCAGGTGAAACCATTCCCAGCAGATACACGACGTTTTTCAACGTTCTTTCGACGTTCTTTCAACGTTCAAATGACGTCCTGACGTTAGTACAACGTTATTGCCAGCTGGGTTCATAAGACATTGAATTAGCTTAAAGAAATAAGGGCTTACTTTGTCGTACCATCATTTTGTCTGCCAAGCTTCTTTTCTTCGCTGTTGATCTGGCCAAAATGAATGAAAGTTTTTCCTGTGTTTGTTATGGTGTAGCTAATGTGTAGTCTACACGAAGGGAGGAATATTTTATATGAATGAAAATAAAGATCGTACCACTCAGACAGCTTTCAAAACACACTAAACGTAAATGTTTTTCACAAAAATGACAAGAAAAATTTCACACGAGTTTGTAAAAATAACGCGATTTGTGTTGATAAGATGACTAGCCCCAACGGTTGTCCTTTTGAATGAAAATATTTTCAACGTGTATGTTTGTATGATACTCAACCTTTGCACCTCTATCTCTCTGTGTGTGTACAATTTTGTACATTTTATATTTTGATTCAATGTTCAGTTTCAGGGTAGAGGATAAGACTCTAGAAAGCTCCTTAGCTTCATTATAATGTCCATCAAAAATCGTTTTGACAGAATTGATTTGATAAGAAAATTTTGCGTCTCAAAGATTTCTTTTTAACAAGTCAAAGTTGACACGTTTTTTTTTGTAAGAACAGGCTTTAAAAGCCAAAGTTAAGAAAATGTTAAGAACATTTTAGGGTCCTCTGAGACTCCGAGGAAGACCTTTTTAAAATATTGTTTGAAAATAAGTAACGCAATAACATATTAGTGAAAATCCGAAGGCTTTCTAAATCTAAAGACTGCATTTTTTTATCCAAACCTCAAATGAATTGTTGAAAAAGTTAAAAAGTTTGAAATATTTCAAATAATGTGAGATGAAGATAAACTTCAAGGAGCAGATACTAAAGAATTTACCAAAATTTACCCAATCAATTTAATTGGACTTTTTATTAGATTCTTAAATGAGGACCAAATCCTCATGATATTAAAAGACTCAAATTGCATCGAAAAGTAAACAACCTTTCGAAAGCAAGACTGGATTAAGTAAAACAGAAAGTTGATTTTTGGACTTTTCAATCGAATGTTATCATTTCTGTTATTCTTCTTTTCATCTTACGTTCATCGGTCGTCTATATAATATATACTAGAAATAACTGATGCTTGAAAGTGCCCCCTCTTTGACATTAATATTTATCAGATTCATGAAACGAAAAATAACTTTAGAGAAACATCAATGATTTTTCGGCAAGGTAAAGAAAATCAATGCATCCACGTCATTAAGCGATATATTTTATTTCATTCAAGTAGAACATGTTAAAGCAACAGATTTTATACTCTTCGCTTTTGGGAATACATCACCCAAGCTATCGAAGGTAATTAAAGCTGTAATTAAAAATTTCTTGTTAAGAGAAACTGCCCTTTTGGTCTTTTCACTTTTTTAAACTTTTATAATATTTTGTGCATGTGTAATGCTATTGAATCAATTGCAGAAGAAATTTTTATCCGCATCTTTGCATCTATTGTGACCTATATGTTTTTGACGTATTATTGTCAGAAAAAGAAAGATACAAAAACAAAAAATAGCGAACGAGATAAGAACTAACTAGCACCCGTTGTTCACAAAGAAACAAGATCTATCTCAGGTAATCCCTTATTCATCTGAATTTTTTTTTTAGTGCATTCACTGTGTTCATGAAGTTATGAGGCCCCCTCGTGCCGGGGGGACTTTAGATGAATTTCGCGATAATTTTGCCCTGAAAAAGTCTCAATGATCTTCCCTCTCTACTCCTAGAGTAATAAAACTTTGAATGAAAAATGGCCACCTCATTCCTTTTATTCAAAGCATACGTGACGAGTGAAAGACGCGGGTGTTTATGGAAAAGTACAAATAGCAAAAATTATCACCAGATTTGAAGGCAGATGATTTTATCGACCAGAAAATTACGTTTCTGAGGTTACAAAAAACGGAGGCGGTAAAGTGTGGAATAGGACTACCTAAATCTATCACTGTTAAATTCGCTCGCGCGAAAAACTTTTGTCCAGTAGGTATTTAACGTTGTTTTAACGTCCAAACAACGTAGTCATGTATCTGTAGGTTAGAGGTTTTGTGGCTAGTCTACTTAAGAAGGATAGTAGGTTTGCAACACAAAGCTGAATTTTACTTTCCTTCAGCATCAGATTTTTGTTGGTCCAATTTCTGCATGCGTCTTATTTCGTGTTCGTATATTTTAGCTTTCCCAAAAACTCATAAATTAAATAAATTTTGATATACATTACAATCTACATATTCATAATCATGTTAGCTTTGGAACTATTTTTGAAAATGCCAAATCTAAGCGCTTGAATCATACCTAATTACATTACATTACATTACATACATTCTGGGCTCATTACCGAAAGTAATACTTATAAGCACTCAAGTAATCTTAACAGAATGGTATTTTCTATCATCTTTTCTACTGGGTGAAAACATGTTTTTTTACTTTACTAGGTGGCCAGTGGGATGGATCCCAGTGGGTTGCAAAAACAGGGATGTTTTCTTATTAGCGGAATATGCTTTCCTATCAATACATGCGAGTACTATGGAATAAAACATGAGGTAAATTTAAGGGGTCAAAATGAACCAGACAAAACACTGGAACAATGATCAGCGATCAGCGAGCAGCAACCATTTGTTACAATATTCCAACCAAGCGGTTTCGTATTTCTAATGGCTGGAAATCTTGCAAATCCAATAATTTCACATCATATTTATTTCTCTTTCGAACCATGGCCATCATATCATACAAAAGCCATCAGCATTTTAGAAACAAGAATGTATTGTCCGTTACCAGCACTTCGCTCACCAAGTTCTTGAATTCTATGGAAAAAGATATTCCAAATAATTTTCGAACACGTTTTATAGGGGTGGTTCAAAGAAAGTTCACACTTATGACGGCGTTTTGACGCCGTCTTGGGGCCAAAAGTAACTAAACAACAAACAATTCACCATGTTAGAAAAGTTTCTAAAACTCTTTAAAACTCTCAAGCAAAAAAAAAGCTCATAGGAAAAAATATATGTCTATCAAAAGTATTTTTCGGTAAAAATGTTGATGTATTTGATCTATTTTACCGACGCCACGATTTTATAACCTCTCTTACCATCGAAATCAATATGACCATCACCATTCCGGTCTGCAAATTTCATCATTTCATTGACTTGTTTATGTGATACTTTCTCGCCCATTGTCTTCAACATTTTACGCAATTCTTTGACGCTAAACATATGAAAATGAAGAATTTTTACTTTTCCTTCAATTTAAAGGTTTGTAAGCAAACTGAAACCAACACAGAACATCATAAGTTCTTTCAATCCCATTATTCACTCAAAGCCTCCCAATAAATATACAGGTATTTAAAATCCAAGTAACTTGATATCAAATGCAAAAAGCAGTCCTAAAACCTGTAATACGTGATTGTTATCCGATGTGGGTTTTTTAATGATTACAGTAACTAACTTTTTAAAAAAACCTCATTTTCAAGTTTTAAACTCACCAAATGTAACCGTTTTCATTTTTGTCAAACAATTTGAACATGTATTTGATAACCTCGCTTTCATGTTGGGGCTGGACACGTTGCAGGTAATTCCTCATCATTTCTGCAAACTCTTGGAATTCAACTTTCTGATCTCCTAGCAACGGAAAAATGAAATTAATAAAAATTGTAAGATTTATGTTAAAATCGATTGTTTAAGAAGCAGTCCGACTGCTGATACAAAGATCTGATGAGGTTGCAAAATTTTTGATTGTTTAGAGTTAATTAACAATGTAATAATGGTCTTTTTTTGATAATCACAAAAGAGAGGTCCGGAAAATTTGTAATGATTTGGCTTTGCAAAGAATATGAAATAAGTGGTCTGCGTTTTGGAATAAAAAAAACAGTTGCTTGCATTTCTAAAACATTTCAATGATGTGATTTTAAGAGCCAATCAACGTTCTTACTTTACACAGCTGACGTCATGCTAACTCCGTCTATAGCCTATGTTAGGGTAACAAATTTTGACGGGAAGAAATTTAAATTGGCGGAAATTTAATTTGGTGGATGACGGAAAAATGTTATTTTGGCGGGAACTTAATTTGGCGGATTTTGGGTAAAACCGCCAAATCCGCCAAATCCGCCAAAATTTATTACCCTAAGGTATCAACCAGACAAATTGGCTTTGATGTTTCAAATACAACCTCAAATTTGGGAGCTTTCAATATAGAAGCAGAAGCATGAAGTTTAGTGAACTTGGGGCAAAAGAATTTCCATTTTTCTGGACAATTCGACACCTACCATTTTTATCAATGGGCTCGATCATCTTTAAGACTTCTTCTTCGCTTGGATTTTGTCCGAGTTTTTTCATGACTTCAATGATGTCCGTATGTGCTATGACACCTTTTTCGTTGTCGAACATTGAAAATGCATTACGGATCTCTACATAATACATAAAATACATAAAATACATCTTGGCGGGTATAACCAGCAGACACAGAACATTTTCTAACATTATTTCAACACCCAAATAACGTTCTGACGTTGAAACAACGTTGCGTGTCTTTGGCGTGGGCAGCCGCCAAACCGCCATCGGAAACCGCCATCCGCCATCGGAATATCAGATGAGGTGACTCGCCAAGAGAGAGAAAGAAGAAATTTCTTCCCAATTCCAAAATAAGTATTCACTAAATTTAGTTCTCTGAAAGTGAAAAATTGTTTTTAAACTTATTTTAATGAGAACGAAGCTCGATTAATTATTGTAAAATTCTTATTTATGGTCGTTCTATTAGATATTTATTTCGACCTTATGAAGAGGGCGTATTCAGAAGAATCCGGGATACTTACCAGCAATTTGTTCATCACTAAACGAATTTCTCTGAAAAAAAGTTAAAAAAAAGAGATCACATTCAATTAGTCAAATATCAGTCGATCATACTGTTCAATCCCTGTAACATTTCTCCCGTCGATAGAGAGTGGGTGGTGCCCCCTCCCCCTTTGGTACAGAACATTTATCTTTCCGATAACGTTGAAAAGACGTCTTGTGTCTGCTAGGTAAAGCTCCAAAATACTTATTATGAACTCAACTCAAAGATAATTCATGCGATTTTCAATGTACTTACCGACATTACGTAGATATTGTTATCTCCGAAATGTAAAAAAAATAAGAATGTTCGTTAAGTTTTGTATTTGTAGCGTTTTGTCTCCTTCATGCCACAATAGAAAGGTTGTGATGTCGAGCTTGGAAGATGAAGAGCCAAATGAATTCCAAGTTGCAAGGGGTGTGTTTGACCTCCTTCTTTTCACCAATAGTTCGTTCAATAGTTCACCAGCGCAAATATATTTCTTTCCGGGTTTCTTTAACTTTTTCAAGAAAGCCAAGAAATCAACCCATCTTTTTCATTGGTCTGTTTTCTTTTTGCTCCAAAAATGTTTTGCTCCTTTTTTTTATCCAACAAATTCACATTAATTAGCTGAAGATATAAGAAAGACATTGACGACTCTAAGGGGATAGCTTTTATAGCCAGGCTCTCTTTTTTCTACTAACCATTTTATCTTTTTAGCCTATTGCGGGGAATTTTTCCTATTTTCATTTCATATACAAACCTTTTACTTTATATGTTCAACTATTTTAAAGCTCGTAATTGGGTTTTCTATGAAATTTGACTCCTTAGTTTAAAAAGGAGTTTTTTTCATGAGGATCTGTGAGGTCTCTATTCTATTTCAATTCATCGAAGTTCATCTGAACTGAAAAATATATGACTTTATTTGCATATTTTTCTCTCGTGATCGGCTACCGTTTGAAATGAACAGTGTATCGCTTTTGTACGGCCAAACAACATTCTTTCAAACGGCTGAACGTTATTTGGACGTCGACACAACGTCATAACGTTGACGTAACTTTGTGTGTTTGCTGGGATGGGATCTTAAATAATCATTGTTTTGTGTTGTTGAATGTTGTTGAATGTTGGCTTTTGCTGCATGGATGAACGTCGACATCGATTTGTCTGAGACAATTTTCTCCGACCATCAAGTATAGATAATCGGACTAAAATCTGAAAAGTTTGACCTAGATTAGAAGTGCGGAATATTTTCTGAGAGTGCAGAATTGTAGCGAAGCTGTAACGGTCAATCGTAAAAAATCATATACGACTCTGACCTTATATTACGATAAAAATTTGACAAACGTTAATAAAGTGCATTTTCGTTTACCGACAGTTAAAATGTCGGATTTTCAAGGAAAGACCTTTTAGAGATCGATTCTTCCTTAGTAGTACCTGTTGAGGATATTTGGCATTGAACCCATGCATGAATATATCATTTTACGGAATTTGGACGAATGTTTGCTAACAAATATCCTCAAATATTTGGCTACGCGGATGGCTTAAAGGAAACGATAGCTGATCAACTTTATACGTTCATGCGTGGATTTGTTTTCTAGAACTGTTGAGGACTTCTTCTCGCCCTGCAACACAATTAATTACATTTTCTTTCTCCATAACACAATGGATTATATTTATTTGCCCCACAACACTATTGATTATATTTTCTTGCCCCACAACAGGCTAAATCTCATTTCCTCATTGCAAAACAAACTACATTACTTCCTCTTGCTCCACAACACAATTGATTATATTTTCTTGCTCCACACACACTTGAAACTTCATTTTTCCTATATGACAACAGTAAACAATCCTTTAGTAGTCAGTATTTTACTACGCAGTATAAAATACAGAAATTGAATATGCATGAAAATGTCTGCACTCGCATTCCCCTTTCATGTAAGAGGGTTACGGTGAGGAATAGAAAAGAACTATTTGTAAAAAAATATGGAAAAAGTGAGAACTAATCGCTTTTCTTTTTCAATTTTTGTATTTTTTAAACAGTAACTAAAACATTTGATTTTTCATTTTTCCAAAACAGTTCCTGGTGAGGTGGATTTTCTTATTTTAAGTGGAAACAGATTGCCATCTGCTTTTTGTCTTCCATAAAAAAAGAGCAAAAAATAAGAAATCTGTCATCTGCTACCCCATCAATTCTTTGCCCTTATTTCCTTCTTTCAGGTCGTCAAATTACAGAGAAATTGCAAAGTTTTCTCTTTTTTTATGGAAAAATAACGATGTCTAATAACTTTGGCTTCCCTCTTCCCTCTTCCCTCTTTAATCTTCTTGACCTTCTGCGACCAATTTCAGTTCTGTCTAGTCCAAACAAAGTATACTAGGAATTACTTGTGTTTTATTTTAATCAAAAAATTAAGTTAATCAGTTTTCTTCTTATTTCACTCCATATTCAACGGCCAATACTACTTTCCCGTAATTCTGGTTTTCCGGATCTTTTCCGCAGTCTTAACACTCCATCGTTTTTTAAAGGGAGATAAACAAACCCGATTTTGTTTGCCATTCCTTAGGGAAGAGTGGTTTTTGACCTTTTCCTCAACTCAGTTCGATCGCATAGAATTTTTGCAAACTTCAGTATGTTTTTAAAATTTATGATACTATAATACCCTCAAAATTTCTTTCGAAACGAACAGGGCCATCAAAAGATATAAGACAAAATATCACCTTCC
>JAUJPO010088003.1:0-24187 GCA_032270745.1 Tiaropsis multicirrata | reverse complement strand
TATTCCTACTAATGAAAAATCTGTTCCAAATTACAAAATTGCGCAGGAAAGTATTACAAATCTGCGCAGCTCGAGTAATACAAATCTGCGCAAGTATTACAAATCTGCGCAAGTATTACAAATATGCACACAATACACCATTATAGTATGGATGGAAGCCGAGAAGGGACAACCCAAAATCTTTTTCAAAAAACCCCAAAACTTTTTTTTTTTAACCCGAAATCTTTTTTTTTTGAAATCGCTAAATCTTTTTCAAAAAAGCCAAAAATCTTTTCTTAAAAACCTTCAAGGTAAGTGACTTAAGCGTAAGATTCTTTTAAGACATTAGATTCTACTGAAGGGTCTAATCGCTTTGCAATTCTTATACATATATACGTTTTGATGTTTCCGATCCTTTAAATCTGGTTTCGGATTTCAAAAGAAACAGGTTTTGGATTTTTGAAAAAGATTTCGGGAAAAAGATTTCGGGATTTCAAAAAAGATTTCAGGATTTCAAAAAAGATTTCGCGATTTCAAAAAAGATTTCAGGATTTGAAAAAAGATTTTGGGTTGTCCCTTCTCGGCTTCCATAATTTTGCCTTTTTACTAACAATTTTTTTCCAAATGTCAATTTTATTAAACTGGGATTTTACCCCAGTTCCAAATCCAGAGCCATAAATATGTCCGGATTTGGTTAGCCTGTACCAAACCCGCCCAACGGGACGATTTTTACATTTTGAAAAAAATCTTGCCTTGTGTGGGTTTGTAACGTTTAGATGATTTTCTTGTGTCGGCGAGTCCCCAGATATGGGTTTCTAGAGAGACATAATAAAGTGTTTTAAAAATTCATTGCGTGTTTGAAAATGTGTCTTAGAGGGCGTTCAGACTATAGAGGGCGTTCAGTTAAAAAAGTATATCCCGATCAACTTTGCCATACTTAGCATTGCCATGTAGTCTGAACGCTCTCATAAAAAGCTAAAAATAATTTAACTTTTTGTAAGACAATGTCCCAAGAGAATTGACTTGGCTTTCTTTTGTAGAAAACAATAAGAATTTTGCATTCTTCGTAGAGGCTATTTGAAAACACGCTTGCACACAAAATCTCTTTGAACGTAACAAACCCTACTATCGTCAGCTACATAAGGAAAGTAGGGTTTGATACAGGCTAAGATTTGGTGCACTCAATCAAAGACAATTTCTGAGATAATTGATTAATGAGCTCTACTCTTTATTCGGCGTACTTTAAAAAATCTTTTTTTTTTATCTCAAACTAGACTAGTAAACTAGCCTGTAAATTTTTAAAAGAAGATGTAGGCTCCCATTCCCGGGAGTTATTTTAAGGGGCAGAATAGGGCGGCATATTCCTAGCTATATTTTATGAAAACCGACTAATACCTAGTCTAATCTCAAACGTAATACACCAAATGTAGACATGAGAACTCCAAGTCCAGAAATTGTATCCCCGCTTGAGAAAAGACTACGGGTTTGGTTTAGATTTTCCTGCAATTTCAAAAATCTTGCCATCAAAACGAGAGTTGAATTGGTACACCGTACCTCGAGTCTAATTCTTCAGTGATTGATTTGCGCTATCTTTCGCAATGCTATCAATATCATAAAAAGATGGAGAAGAAGACTGGGAACGAGTGAGAGATTATTTTAAATTGGAGAAGTCATTGGCTGAGTCTCAAAAACAGTTCGGAGACAATTCATAGAAGTTTTTAAGTTTTGTAAAAATCGTTGATTAATCTTCTTAAACTTATCTTTCTTATGATAAAAAAATAAGCAAGTCAACTCCAATTATATTCAATAATATTCTACAATATTTTTGCTTTTCCGTGAAATTAAATAAATTCGGGGTATAGATATTAAGAATCGGGAAACTTATGAAAAAATGTATTTACAATATATTTACTTTCAAACAAAAACATGAACTGAAAAAAAAATCTATAGAAAATAAAATAAAACACAAGTACTGTATAATAATAAATAAATTAAAATATTCAGCCTAAAAATTTCTTAACAAAACACAATAACATTACCTAAAAAATAAGATAAAATTCTAATTCCTATATATCGAATTTATGAATATTGATGGGCAATACGGTCCAAATACACACGGTCAAACCACACCCCTACAGGCATGGAATGTTGTTTCAACGTCCAAACAACGTTATTCAGACGTTGGAACAATGATGAAATAACGTTTTGTCTGCTGGGAACATAGCAAATATTGAAGCAGGCATCGATTTTGATTTTCTCGCGGTAAATTCTATTCCAAAAAGATTGTCAGTAAAATGCACCCATGTAGAAACCAGGACAGCATCACTTGTTTGCTTGATTTCTCTTTTGTGTAGTCCTGGTTTCTACATACTAAATGTAATTAGTGACGATCTTTTTGTCAACAGACTAACATTTTGACAGTTCAACATCTATACACAACAAATTAATAGAGGGTTTGAGTGATATACACAAATATACAATATAATTCTAACAAACAAAAATATTTTTTTCCTATTGATTTACTTGGATTTCCCTTATATCCAACACATAGGAAGGCCATATATATCCAGAACCGTTTTGAATGTAGCATTTTGCTTTATAGTATTCAAGCATATTGATAAAACCTTATGTAGGTTTTTGACCAGAAGCTCCTTGATACAGATTCGCCGCGATCTAAGTATAATTTGCCACAGAGAGTAAAGCCATAGGCATGGAACCAAAATTCAGCAAATTATATGTCCTTTCTACCTGTAAGGTGGCGCTGTACTCTTGTGTTCCACAACGGTCCCTTTGCGCCGGTTGTCGACCCCAGAGGTGCCAGTGTTAGTATTTTGCCAATGGTCTGGATCAGAGGCCGTAGTATTGTATTGTGTTCCCCCTGATGGCGAGCCAGCCGAAGATGCACTGTAGTCGAGATCTCGAGAACAGTCAGTACTGCCTAGACTGTAACCGCCTTGTGGTGGTACCGGACTCCGATCAATGGAGTAGGAACCCGTCGGTAGTTGACTATAAGGAAACTGGGTGGAAGTAGTACCTCCACCGCTACTGACGTGAGGAAGCGGGGCTCCTGACGGTTGGGTGGGTGTTACGGAGGGGAAGTTGGTTGGTGATGCAGACGGCCATATGTGGGGTGGTTCGTTGTGGTAGCAGGAGGAATCGCGTGGTTGAAGGTTCTGGTTGAAATAAGATGGGAATAAACCGTTGTTGTGGTGGAATAAAGACATGGTCTTCTTTCGTTTCTTCCATTTGGCACGGCGGTTCTGGAACCAAACCTATGGGAAAGACAATAAATAATGGTTAGCTGAGTGAGTTGACGAGACTTGAGTTTCAACTTCAAGATTCAGAATACTAGTCAAATGGGCATCGTTTATCATGTCCCACAAGCATTATTAGAAAGAATTCACCGGAAACTCTTGACCCCCTCAATGTTCTTGACAGAGGCGGCTACAGGAGCTACTCAAAAACTTTGATGGAGAGTGTTGCTGTAGCTCATATCCCTTATATGGAAGTCAACACTCTCCACCGTCGAAACTTTTAAGAACCTTCTGTATCCGCCTCGCTTGAAGTTGGTAATTTTGCATGCAGTACCAATAGAATAAGTGACTAGATGGTGCACACTTGTACCGACCTTTAGCCTGAGATTGCACTTTTATTGCTGTGGCTCAGAGAAATAACATTTCATTGAATTGGGGATAGTTCTTGATTTAATTCTTTCTAATGATTCGGAGATCATTGCTTCGTCCTCTCAGGGCTAAAAATTTTACGAGTTTTAATATACACAAGATCTAAAAATCTAAAAATTTGAATTTGAATTTCGAAGGAATAGACGTCTTGTAACGTTTCTGGAAGGCTTGCTGCGGGTTACGAGTAAACACAAAGTAATGGATTACACAAGATAAAATGCATCAAAATATTATTACGTTACGTTATTTAGACGTTGACTCAACGTTCAAATAACGTTGTGTGTCTGCTGGGAGAAAAGCGTATCAGAAAGAAATTTAAGGAAAAAAAAACACAGGAGAACTGATCTCCATAATCTTATTAAACTTATCCGTGGCGGTGTTTGTTTGATGTTACACAAAATCGTACTCCATTTTAGTAAGATCCATGTATCTGCGAAATACATTAACAAAATTTCAAATGTATACAGTAAGAGAAAAATATGTTAACTCTTTTCAAGTGTTTTGTATATAAAATCTGGTTCACTCATTAATACAGATTTCTGTTTGTCTGTATGTCTAAAAAAAGAGCCGTCTGGCTTGTAATGTACCGTAAAAAACAAATTTTAACTTTTAATATGCAAATTAGAATCAGCATAAAACGTAAATTTTCTCAGCCTAAGGGAGTTGATTAGATTTTCAAACAGATGTGAATTTCTCAAAAAAAGGGCAAAAAATACCCTTTGAGAATAAATTAACAAAAAAGGCAATCGATATAAAATTCAAAGAATTTAAAAACTTCCAAACAAAGAAATAATTCAATCATAAGGCTCTAAGAGGCCCTGACTTGGCCCCGTGTGTCCCAGGCGAAGCTTCCTTTCAAAACAATTTCCTATTTTTTTGTTAAGTACATTAAACGGATTGAAAATAGAGTATATTCCCACGATCAAGATGAGATTAAAGATGGCGTAAAAAATGATAAGAGATTGGAACAAAAGAAAATATGCAAGTGCAACTGTGACAGATTTATTGAGATGATTTATCCCAGTAGCGACAAAACGTTGTTCTAACGTCAGAATGTTATTTAAACAATGTTGAAACAACGCCCATGTGATTTTTAATGAAATACTTAAAACCCAAACTAGTGCCTATACAACGAACAATTACGAGGACATATATGAAAAGAAAATCTCCAATTTCGTTTTATTTTTTTGATCGCACCGTTAATGAGCTTCACAGAGTTTCAAGAAAAAAACAATCGATCAAATCGAAGAAATATTAAAAACACCCCAGCACTGTACACACAACGTTATTTCAACGTTGCTTCAACGTTCAAATGATGTTCTGACGTGCGTTGAAACAACGTTAAGTACGTGGGGCAGACTTCATAGACAAATAAATCAGGTAATCTGCACATTGCCTGCGTGACGACGTAATTGTACTTTAAATTTATTTTCGCTTTAATGATGGAAAAATTTGGAACAAAAAAATCACAAAAATAAAAGAAACTGTAGAGTTGTGAATCAAACTCAGGATTAATGCAGATTAGTGTCCATTCCCCTAACGTAAATTTTCACAATAGAATGTTGTGACCGGAGAATGTCTTATTGGGATTTTATTAAATTTTCTGAATACTAAGCTATACCTATACTATCTTCTCAAAGTGTTCTCAATATTTATACCCTCAATTTTACTGAAAAATATACCCATTTTAGATGTTTTCAATGAATTTTCTTCACAACGAATTGGTCATTGTTCTTAGCTTCTTCTTGGCTTTTTTGGTATTCGAAGCTTTATATTCTTTAAAGAAGAACCATTGAATTTCATCAGGTGTATACATACAATGTTTGTTACTAACTGAAATATTATGCGAAATTTCAAAATATTGTCTCACGAGCACACATCGTAAGGAGAAAACGACCTGTCAATGCATTTGATGCAATTAAAATCGAGGCATATATTAACATGTCTTTAAGAAGCTTAGATCGATTGTCGGCTAGATAATGGAGATAATGGATCTATCAATCCCTTAACTCCATTTCTTTTTTATCTTGTTATTTATTACAAAATTATAAATTTTGAGAGTCAACAAAGTATTAAATACTCTTAACAAATTTAGGGCGTGGGTGGGAATAATCGCGTTTTTTTAAGTTTTTTTTTTAGTTCCAAGATAAGAATCATATCTAGCATGCACAGAATGTTGTTTTAACGCCTAAACGACGTTGTTTTAAACGTCAGAACGTTATTTTGACGTTGGAACAACGTTGTTTGCTTGCTGAGATTTCTTTCGGTCATCGCAGTGATCTCGCAAGAAAATGACTTTGACCTCCAGTAATAGTTTAGAACCTTATCGGACAAAACTTGGTCGGACAAAAATTTTGCTTTAAAAAAAAAGTTGGTTTTAAGCTATTTTTAACTGTTTAGTTGGAGATGAGTGATATTTTGTCCGACAAATAATTTTGTCTGAATAAGTTCTGTATTTAATATTTTGTTTTGTTCTTTACCACACCCTACATAAATCAAAATTGTTAAAATTTGGTTTTTTTTGTGAGATTTACAGCCCAACCCTGGGAGAATTTACTGTATCCCCATTGCAAAATGATCTAAGAGCATGTTCAACAGATTATAATTTTAAAAAACTTTCAAATCTTTGACTAGTTTGAATAATCTTTATGGTACCCTCAATGAAAATATTAGAAAATAATACATCTGTTGTTTTTACCAAGTGGTACTTACTGATAACGATTTTTATCAGTGAAAGTCTCTCAAAAGGCGGGCGGACATATCTATTTCCCCTGATAGTGCTACAATGCCGGACGAAAGGTCCGTAGACTTTTAGAAATAAGCTTCTTTCTTCAAAGTTGATGTAAATAAGGTCAGCTAATTGCTACCAGATGTAAACAAACCACTTTCAAAAGCAACAAGTGGGGTTGAAGGGGAAGTTATACTGTGTTTTCGATGATTTATTGCTATTTAAAAAAAGTCTACAACCTTTCGTCCGGCATTGTATAACAAAAAGTGACTTATAAAAACAGTGTGTGGCGTCGCTTGGGCGGTATTGAATCTAAAAGGCGAAGAAGATTATCCCACTAAAATCGTGTATTATAAAAAAAAGAAAGATTGTGAAAACATCAGAGAGCTCATTTTCCCGTAGGGGGGGAATCATCACTCACAAGTATACTAGCTTTCTATTTATATAAAATCTGTTGCCTCAAAAAAAGAATTCAAACAAAAAAAATAAGGAAAAAAAAAGAAGAAGTATCATAAACATTTCATTTTTTTCATATCATAATCTTCCTATACATTACTTTTTGATTTTCCTCTCTAACTTTTCTATAACTAATGTTTGTCTTTCAGAATATAAGCGGGATTTTAATCATACTTTTCATTACAATGATGTTCAGTTGACCAGACTCTATTTTCCCAGGCGTATTCAATGATTTCTCTACATCTACTCTTTCGCCCTGAGCTATCTACCTACACTCCTTTACTTTTTAAAAGGTCAGTCCAGTAGTCTGTCTGTTATCTTAGAGATTAATTTTTTCATGTCTCTTTGTAAACTTTATATATTTTTAAAAGGCCACATTCGTTGGGTAGCAATCTATCAAAGATCAAAGCTTCCTGAAGCTCTTTTAAGAAGAGGTACTTTCTGACCTCAAAACAATGCACTGATTTTAACTTCGAGTTGCTTCTCCTTCAAGTTTCATGGGAAAATTTTAGGGGACTTTTTAGGACTAGGAAAATTTCAAATAGTACCTTGGGGCAAAAAAAAACTTGAAAAGCAAATCTTCTTTTTAATTCAAAATATATATTCTGATTGGTCTAAAAAAGGTCCAAAGCATCTGCCTATACCCCCTCACATTATTGGTTTAACACTCGACTTTTACACAAAAGTGTTTGGTTTTACTCTAAGAATTTTGTAAAGATTTCACATCAAATATAAGATAGTAAACAAATGAGGGAGTGAGTCCCAATTTTTTATTTCTTCCGATTTTTTTGATTTTTTCGGATCTAACTGCTCGATAGGAACACCTGTAAGCTATTGTTTTCTGTGTGACTTTTACAAAACAATGTGATTTTTCATGGAGGGGAAAATGTTTTTCAGTCAATGAAAAATATTGGCAGGTTTTTCTGTGTTCCTTATTGTATGGAAAAGGGCTCGTGTCCCCAAGATGTACACTTTCTCTCTCTTTAAACTTTTAATTATAATAAAACAACCTTTTAATGTGAAAAAAATATTCAACAAAAAATCTGTTCGCTAAAACAAAAAGTTTGTATATCTTACACAGGAAGCATGAAAACCTGGGTATTTCAAACTTTTCAGACTCCTTTTTACAAGTTTTATTTGTTGTTGTTGAAAATTCAACACCAGGCAGGGGAAATCTCAATTATAGATTGAAATTGGAAATCAGAGAAATCAAATTTCACAAACAAAAACAAAGTGAAATATTGACAAAGGTTTTATGCAACGTCGGGCTAAAGGTTGTAGAATTTTTTCAGAAAATCACCACAGTATAACTGGCCTCTTAACCCCACTCAATGCTTTTGAAAGTGATCTGTTGGTATATGGTAGCAATAGCTGACCTTATTTACATTAACCTTGAAGGGGCACATTTGTAAAATCCAACGGACTTTTTGACCAGCATTGTGGGTTTGTGGTTCTAAAACTATGTAACTTTTAAAATTATAGTTGAAAAGATCTACAACATGAAATGACTCTAGAGTTCTTCACCTGTTGAAAAAGCGCTAAGAAGTCATAATCAAGACAGAATGACCGTGTCAAAAAAAAGAAGAAGAAGTGAATTGAAAAGGGACAAAAGGATAGACACAGAGGGTCCGAAGCAAGAAGCCCCTACACAAAAAAACACAAAAGAAAGGAAAAATTTTACCCAATTTACACACCCATTATAATCAGTTTGCAAGTATGCAATGAAAAAGAGTTAGGTGCAGCTAAAACTTGCTCTCAGCTTAGATCTTTTACAAAAAGGGGGGAATCTCAGAGATATATTAATTAGACAAAACCGTTTAGCGCACTATTTAGAGGGTTGGTTAAAAAATTGTTTTAAGTAATTGAGTTTTACCTCCACCTGTTGGGCAAAAGGGGTTAAATGGGGCACAAATATTCTTTATTAGGACGCGGTTAGCACTTTCCTGTTAGACCCCTTTTTATTATCCGTACACAAATGTTTGTTAAAATGTATCTTATTTTTGGATATTTTATAAAAAGAGTAGAGTTTTTAGTAGAGTATATCTAACTCACTTAAAAAAAAGTTTTTTTATGTCGAGTTATTGTACTAATGAAGCCCTTGGCGGACCGAGAGCGTACAAATAAAGTTTCAGGAGAGCGCTTAACTTAGCATCCTCGTTTGAAAGCCTTTAATACAAAAGTGTTCATGAAAACGAGAGTTTAATAGACTTTGAAAAAAAAAGAAAAAAAAATAAAGTTGATACCGCCAACAAAATATTTTCGGAAGAACTTTTCACACAGTTTCACTAGAAAAACCCTTCAAAAAATCGCTAAACCTTTTCATGTCTATTTGAATTTTTTTTGGAAAAAATCATTCAATTCCAAGATTTTTGATTTTAAAAGTAATTTTTACCTAAGAAACAACTTTTTGGATTTAAAAACTTACTTAAGTCAATTTCCCCTCTCTCTCTGCTTTATTTTTTGATCAGGTGAAAATTCAATAAATTATATGCATTAAACTAATTAATCAGCAGATATTTAATTATCACCGATTAGTGTTCATTATCTCGCGTAAATTTAATTGTCAAATTAAGCATAAATTAACACTAGAGAGAATGGTATAAAAATCTAGGAGGGAAGGAATGGACTGTGAAAGTCAACCTTGTTTTTTGGAACGATAGACTGGAGTTAAAGAACTACATGAAAAATAAGATTATATGAATATTCTTTTACCGCAAAAAAAAAGGATAAGACTTGATTCGAAGAACAACTTTTTGAGAACAGTTTACTAGAATGTAGTTGAAATCACAGTTTTTCAGAATTACTTAGAGACCGCAGCAGAAAAAAATAACAATGAGGCAGATTGGAAGGCTAGAAAATTAGAAATCCCCAGTAGGTACATAACGTTATTTCAGCATCGTTTCAACGTCCAAATAACGTTTTGACGTCGTAGAGCAGCGTTGTTTGGACGTAAAAAAAAATATATTAGTAGGAAAATAAAGAATTAACTTACTTGTACTCTCGATTCTGTGAGTCCGATACGCATTGCCAGTTCTTCACGTACGAAAATGTCAGGGTAGTGAGTCTTACTGAAATATCGTTCAAGTTCGTTTAGTTGGGCGGGTGAAAAACGGGTGCGATGGCGCTTTTGTTTAGACGGGCGATCCATATCATCACTAGAATCATCTTCGTCATCCGTAAGTTTGGTCTGTCCGTTATTATTGTGACCAAGGGTGATGCCGCCCGGGCGGTTGTTCATTCCGGGGTGGTGGTTGTTGTTCAAGTCTGGATCCGTTGGATCACCGGGCGGGCCGCCGCCACCGAACGTCATGGAGTGTAGTTGAGCGTTTTTGAATGTGTCTGGTGGGAATTGAGCTAAAACATGATCCACTTGCGAATGGAATTGTTGATGGTGATTAGTTGGGACGTTGGATAGGAGTTCGTCAAATGATTGTTGAGAACTTGGTGGTAAGTGTTGATCTAGAGAACAAAAATAAAATTCAAAATTATTTAAATTATTTTATCAAAAATTTATGATTTATCATTTGTTATTGTTGAGATTTTAGGACAAATGATTTTTTCTTGTAATTATTCATTAACATTTTTATACATCGCTACGTTTTTTTTTGAATTTTTTTATCTAAATATTCTTTTTTGAAATTGAGACAAAAACCGGAAAAAAATGCCGAAAGGTCGGAGATAACTAATTAATTCTCGGCGTCGATTTATTATTGTTAAGTTAAATTATTCCAGAGTGGCATAAAATCTTATAACAAACTTACAAAGAAAAATAAAAGAGAAAGAAAAATCGGGAAAATTAAAATTAATTCGAATGACTCTCGAGTAATAACCAACGAATAAAAAAAATATTTAAAATGTTCCCAATTTCAAAATAAAATATATTTTGGGTACGGAAATTAAAAAAAAAATTATTAGCAATTGCTAAAAGAATCCCCGCCGTAGAATTGAGATTAGTAAGACATAGTATGATAAAAGAATTTCATAGTAAAGTATAAATGAATTTTTTTAACAACTAACTAATGAAGACTTAATTAAGCGCGAATTAGTCCTTAATTTGCTTCTTCGTTTAAAAAAAAAATAAAATCGGAAATTCCTTTTTTATTTTTTTTTAAATAAGGAAAAAATAATAAGAGAGAACTAATTTGCAAAAAAATTAACGAGCTAAATTAAGTGAAAATTCTTTTTAAAGAAAAAAGAAAAAAAACGTTACCTGGGGGAGGTAGCAACGAGATCATCGCGTTAGTCTGGACGCTTTCGGCTCTGCTTGCACGATCGCAGGCTGCGTGTAGGTTCTCGATGATACTGTTGACTTTAAAATGATGGTCTAAATCTTCGCTGGTAGAAGTCACCGTCGAATGGTTTGTGTGCTGTTCCCTGGTGGACGAGTAGAATACCAAATTAGAATGCGCTGACATTTCGGCCAAAACCTCACAGATATTAAAAATTCCACAATAAATACATTGGCTTTTTATAATAAAAATCTTTTCTTCATTTCTTATGTGTTTTATTTTTGCTTTTCTTTCTTCTTTTTTTTTGCCTTTTGATTTCTTTAGAATTTTTTTTCTTTTGTTTTGTTTTGGAAGAACAAGAAAGGGATGAGAAGAGAAGAATAGATTTTTAAAGAACTAGCGAATGAAAAGTCACAGATTTCCCCCCCCAAACAGTTTGACGATGAAAGAAAACAGAAAGAGCACATTGTGTGGAGAACTACTGAATAACAAAAGAGAAAATAAAAACAGAAGCAAACCTTTTAAAAAGATAAATTTAGCTATTCAAATCCATCCGAAATTCAATGCCCCACCCTACTCTAACATTTTGCCTTCTTTGGCTCTACTCTACCTCTTAAAGCGGAAACTAAAAATTTGAGTTAAGTCATTCAAGTCTTTAACTTAAGAAATTTTAAAGTACTTTTAAAAACGATAAACCAAGAATATAACCTTAAAAAATCGATAACAAATTAATACAGTAAACAGAAAAATAAATACAATTTAATATACATTATTACTTCTTCTTATAAGCAGGCATATAGGATGATGATAGGATTGTTAAACAACTTCTAAATCATACATGGAGACCCCAATAAACTTTCTTATCAATCGGTCTTCACGACGACAAAAAGTACAATAAAGACAAATTAACTTATTCTTGCGATTTTCTTTCTCCCTTATAAAGAGCTCGCAGAAAAAAATAAATAATTTGTTCTCCCTTTTCATATCAAAATCAAAAATCAAAATGATTCGTTCGCCTTAGTCACGTGTTCTCGCCATTCAGCCAATTAAATTTCAGGATATCATACAGACCAGCCAATCAGATTTCAGGATATCATACAGACCAATAATAAGCCTTCAGCAGTATGAGACAATAGCAGATCAAGTCTTACTAAAAATATTCTAGTTTTAAAACTCGATATTATAATACCGCCCAGTAGGAACACAACGTTATCCCAACATTTTTTTAACGTCCAAATAACGTTCTAACGTTGAAAACAACACTGCGTGCCAATTGGGACACGCCCATGCAGAAGGTTAATTCAAAACTCAATGTGAATATATCATCTGTTACGTAATCATTTCGTCTCCCGGAAACATCCCAAAAACTTAAATTTTCATCATTAAAGATTTACAACTAGTCACCCAGATAGATTTTGAGGAAGTTTTCGTCCAAAAGATTACGTAATGGGTATCATATACATTGGAAACTATCAACAAGAAGGTACAAAATAAAGACCATGCCAAAAAGGACCAAAATTATCATGACTAAATTAAGTTACTCTCAGATGCCGAATAAACGGGGTTCAAAAAATAAAAGGGAACAACGTTCCACCAGCCCTGTAGACAATGTTTCTCGGCTGGGAGACACGAAATTCTATTGTTCTTTGTTAGGGATGACACATTTTGATCGGGTTTTTGACCGGCCGTCATGCCCGTCAGAACCCCGCGCGGTCGGTTTCTTTTACCAATTTTTTGATTTTGAAATCACACTTTTCGATCAAAATTTAGTGGGACATCAAATTTCTACCTTTTTCAATGGGATGGGCATATTTTCAATTTTGTTTCGACGTCCATTAAACGTTTTGTCGTTGTTTGGAAAGGCACAAAATGGACATGGAAAGGGTAAAATTTATCAAAGTCAATGAAATGAATAGAATGCAACTAATTGAACTTATTTGAAAATAGAACAGACTAGTTTTTTTAATAAAGCTAAAATGATTCCATCTGAAAAATAGTCAAAAAAAGAATGGTCCAGTTTCGGACACATTTTCGGACCTATTCAAAGAGGTTTAAGAAATCATTTGAAGATAAAACTAGGTGAAATAAATATGGTTTTCCAGGATTTCCAGGGTCTGTCTGAACTGTCTGAAAGGGTTTCTCGGTCGAAATTCTTAAATAAGCTTTAAAGACTAATCAAGGTTTACTCCAGTATAATCAAGATATGGACTACGTTTTGTTTGCTAAGGCTCAAGCGAAGTTTGACTTCGCTTAGGATGAACAGGAAGAAAAGCTGCCATTTTGAGAAGAAAAAAAAGGGAATCGCGGTTCCTAAGTGACCAATGCGTGTAAATCTTATGAAGCATTTGATAGCATTGCAAATAGACACAACACGCATCGACACAAATGTTAATTAACGTTGTCATGGAAATGGAAAATCGTTGAGGTATTTAAATGTCTACTGTCTTTTTTGAAGGATCAATCATGGTTTTGGCCATGATCAATAGATAATGCAAGGTGTCAGGAAAAAAAGTGAAACTAGAGAAGAGGTATACACGTTTCTTTATTAGAACAACAAAATTTTGGTTAAGGCTGGATGTTCTTATTTTTTCAACCATTTTCAGCCTTAGGTGTTCTTATTGATTTTTTTATATATGAGTTCAAATAACAAAAAAAATGCATCGTCTCTAGAGAACCACAATAACCCCAGCAGACACGGAACGTTGTTTTAACGTCCAAACAAAATGTTTTTTCAACATCAGAACGTTATCTGGACGTTGAAACAATGGTGAAATAATGTTGTGTGTCTGGGGCACCTGTTATTAAATCGTTGAAAAACCCTCCCTTGAAGTAGAAATTTTTTTCTCAATGTCAGCCTTGGCACGTTCTTAAGATGTTTTGAATTTTTGAACAAATCTCGGCCTCAATGTTCTTATGAGCCATGTTCTTTTTTTATAACCAGCATAACAATGATCCTAGATTAATTTAAAGAATTTTAATAACATGTTTTAAAGATTTATGATTGACTTAATGACAGCAGTATGTTTTCAAAAATCAAGGTCCATTCAATTCAAACCATTGATAGAGAAATGTGGTAATTAAAGTATACAAAATAAATTGTGTCCATTAATCCAAATAATAATGCTGTTAAAGTTATTTTGGCAATTTAAGATAGGCTCATTTAAGTCGTTCAAAACATGCATTTAGGCCTTATTATAGTGCTTATAAAAATAATATTATGGCATCATAGAAGGAAGGAAAATATGAGACGATTACAGCTTAAAAATCAGCTCAAATTCCAATGTTTACGTTTAGAGAGAGAGAGAGAGATAGAGAATATAGAGTCTGGTTAACACGCTTCGAATGCTTTTTGAGAGGAGTCCTAAATCCCCCTCCAACAAACACACAAAAAAAAACGTGTATGTTGACTAAACGATTAAAGCATGTTTGGTAAATGTTTACATAGAAATTAACAAAAGTTCATGTGGAACAAAAGATGACGTCATTTTAAATGATGGATTGAATTTTTTTGGGTCAGAAAAAGGTTTGGGTAGAATTTCTTTTTTCGAAATTAGCGTTAGGTTTGTTTGTTTGGCACGGATGCTAGCTATGTATAACTTCAAACCCGCCGCGGTGTCTGGAGTTTGTGGCGATGGTAATTCAATGTTTTAAGTCTAGTGGTTGGTTTGCATTTTAAACTGATCTAGGACTAACAACTCAAATGTTCTTGCCGATCATATAAATCAGAGAATGCCGAGTCTGCACCTACAGGAAGCTGATTTAAACCCTACAAGCTGGCGCGAAGACTGTTGTGTATTATTGTATGAGTAACCATGCCACAAACCCTCAGGTACTATGGTCTCTGAAGTTATATCTAACATCCATGTCTTGTCAGCACGCCGGTGCAAGACTGAGATAAGAGCCTTAAATACGGAAACAGTTCCTTTAATAATCCTAAGTGGTACATCATGTGAAAAAAGGATTACAGCAGGCTATCACATTCAGAAATGGACCTTTTTTAGTTCTTTGATGGAGAAGATGTGCTAATCAATTCGAGAAAAAACTTTTCTCAATTTCAATTCGCCCACCAAAACCTTTCCATTAAGTTGATTTTGTCAATAATAAATGGTTAGTGAGATCATTTCAGATGGTTTTTGTTTTAGTCAAAATAAAAGTTCGATAAAGTTAACATTTGAATAAAAATGCCAAAAATTGCTTTAAATAATCTAAACAATTTTTATTGGAAAATTATA
This sequence comes from Tiaropsis multicirrata, assembly GCA_032270745.1. Lineage (NCBI taxonomy): Eukaryota > Metazoa > Cnidaria > Hydrozoa > Leptothecata > Tiaropsidae > Tiaropsis > Tiaropsis multicirrata. The sequence goes on along the minus strand of JAUJPO010088003.1, from coordinate 8,880 downwards.
AACAGAGTCAAACAATAGTTTTAGAGACCGAATTGTTTCCTTTGTTTTCTTCTTTTAAAAACACTTTATAAATCTTTAAGATTTTTTGAATTACTAAAACAAATTAAACATGGAATAGACCAAATAACCATTAATGATAAAATTTAATCAAATCAATTGATTAACTTTTAAAATGTAATTAAAAATGGTCGAATCGGGAAACATCAGGTAATTATTTTCCCGATCTTAATTGTTTTTAATTAAGTAGTTTGAACAAAAACTTAAGGAATGCTCTTTTGTTTTTAAATCATGGGTTGCTTGGGGAGTAAATAGCCTATCGATTTTGTTAAACCCTTGAATGATCGAATGAAGCACGGTGTTTATTTCCAAAAATTCTAACTTTGGGAATTTGTTAATAATATACAGTAATGGCTCTTGTTTTCTCTTGTGTCTAAATGTTCATCTTATGTCAAGAGATTAGGTATTTCAAAAAAAAACATGCATTTTTGAAAAAAGAAAGGAAGCATTTTCATATTAAAAATGAAAAAGAAAAAGGAAAACAATCACAGCAAGCCTACCATGATTTAAACCGTGTTTATGTAAGAACCTTAGAATAGTCTCTAAGAACAGAATACACGTTTCTTTAAGAACAACTCAAATAAGAACACAAGGCTTGGAGCACCACTAGTTAAGAACATGCTAAGAACATTTTAAGCTTTCTGATGCTTTTTAAAGTAGAATTAAGAACACTCAGGTCACACAGTTTTCTAATAAAAAACATATACGTTGTGGCCGAAAAAAACATACCTCCCACACACAGATAGAAAAGTCAAGTGTAGATAATACCTTTCTGTGTTTTCTTTTGAATATTGAAGTTCTCACAGTACGGCTAAGACCCGATTTTAGAGTTTCTTTGGAGGAAAATACGCTTGTTTCTTCCTTTTAACACAGCGCACCATAGAAGGATTTTTGACTAAAAGGAAATACCTATGTTTTTTTAAATGCTCCTTTTTTCTCCGATTCAAAAGCACGATAATAGTGATAAAAAACCCAAAGGCATGCTGGTCCGGAAAAAAAAACAGGTATTATTCACAAATAACTTGTTTTAGTCGCCTATGTTTAGCAGCAATTTTGCAATTCATTTTCAAATAATATATTTCCATATTACAGACCCGGTGTGACTCCCTTCCCACGGAAAAAGTAGTTTCAAAAAAACGTCCCCGGTCAAAAATGAGCATCGATTTTTGTCTCCCACTGAGAAAGTTCCACGACCATTGAAAAACATTTTTCCCACCGGATCACCGAGACTAGGGTGTAATGTAAAACTTTCGCAACATTTTAGGCGAAAAAATAAGGCGAACTTTGAAACTGATTCAAGAATCGTCATTAGGCAGCTGCATGAGTTTTCTGTAGCAGAGTATTAACCCACGGTTATCGTTCGTTAGTATATACATAAATTTCCTGCGAAGTGTATAAAATTCTTCTGCTGCCGACTCAATTTTCCCCTGTTTCACCAAAATCTTAAACTATCAATTCGAGAATGGGAACAGGCCCTCTACGAGAATGACCGTTTGAGCTTTCCGTAGATATCGGGGGTCTGTGTACAGACTACTAGTTAAGCGAACTGCTGAATGCTCAGGGCGGTCATTAAAATTCTTCAATGACTAATAGGAAAATAATACAAGAAATTAACCGAGCAATGTTTTATTCCATTTAAAAAATTCAAACAATCACCTTTATTTTATTCGGTGTTCTGATCAAAGACTCTTACAATTATAATAAATAAGGAGTAATTATCTTTTCATTAACTTTCAATTTATTTGTTAGTTAAAAAATCTATTCTTAAGAAGAACTATTGGAATTTAAAACATTGAAATTGAACACTGAAGAGCCTCTAACTGAGATGTGTGGAGACTTTATCATTTGATGTCCGCCAGGTTCTCTTTGCAGTTACATGTTGTTTTTTATAAGAACCTTCTCTATAAGAAACCTTTGAGACTGGCTTAACAAATCGTTGTTTTAAATAAATCAGGAATAAATCTTTGCTTAATCCCAGCAGAAACACAAGTCAGTAAAAATGTTCCAATAGAAAAATTACAAGTCTTTTTATCTGTAGGAGGAGAGGGGTGATTCTCACTATGTACCACCCTTCAAATTTTATAAATCAAAGTGCTGAGAGAGGCGCGTGTCACTCGAGTCCCCCCAAAAAGTCTTAACTGTGTTTCCTCACTTATCAATTTCTTTTTGAGTCATTCGGATTTTATTGTGAAGAATTTTACAATGTTTTTATTCATACTCTGTAAATCTAGTACTTCCTCTATTTAAAAAGCGCCATAAAGTTTTTTAAATACCCGCACGACCACCTTTCGTTAATCTGCAGGACGGAGTTTAGAAAAATGAAGAAATTGTTCTTTAAAAAAAGCAAGAAACATGGCATACAAAAATAAAAAATTTAACTATTGTTAATGTTAAGATTTTTTATAAAAAATCTGAGAAACATTAAAAAGGAAGAACAGTTTTTTTTACAATTTCTTAATTACTAAGTAATACATGAAAGAATAAAATATTGTACATAAAACCCCTTCTCTATTAGTTCTTTATTTTCTAAATATTTTTCTTACTCTATCGACTTAGGGGAAATTTTAAAGAAAATAGCCTTAAAAGTAAAATAGTAGCGACTCCTACATATTCAATATTTAATGACAGACTGACTCCGATATAGGAAATCTAGTTTTGTGTGTGGCGGGCCCTGTTTCCGCTTAAATAAATGCTTAAAAAGAAAGACTTGAATCATCATGACTCGATCATTTAAAAACTGTCTGTTACCAATCTTTGAATATGAGATTCTTTTCTTGAGTCATAAAACAACTCTGAAATTGATTTTTCAGTATAATAACCCCTTTCTATGTGCCCCAGTGGGTCCCAAAAGCTCAATGAGGTGAAAGTCAAATCTTTGAAACCCACTGGGGTTGGGTGAAATGGGAATATTTTTTCTAGTGAGGTCATAATAATCTATTGTCCTTTCATCATATTTTCAGTGGGGTGACTCTTTGTAATTCTTTGTTTTACCACTGGGGCGAGAAAGAATATCCAATTTTCCACTATGGTGACCATTTTCTCCACCGAGCGACTTTTCTACTGGGGTGACCAGTGCCGCAGTGGGGCGGATCTCAGTAAGTCACAGACACAGTGATGTATTATGAAGTAGCATTTTTAGTGGATTGTTTCTCAACGTCCAACGGCCTGCAATTCAGACTATATTTTTAGCGAATTAAACTCGAACAAAGGATCAGGAAATCTAATATTAAGGTATCAGCGAAAGATTCACGCTGACTGGAATAACAAAGAATTACCCTAATAAAAAATAAGATAAAAGAACAATAGATGACCCTACTGAAAAAACATTACTATTGATCCACCCAGTGGATTAGACTTAGACTTTCACCTATATTGAGTTTTTGGATAGTGGTTTCAACAACAGGTTGAAGATTCAATACTAGTTGCCACACCACTGATGAACTCAAAACACTAATGATGGACAGGGAGAGGGAACAATGGCAAGAGAGAATCGGATTAGTCCAGGTAACCAAGGTAACCAAACGCCCAGCAGACAACAGGTACAGAAAGGGTCTCTGTCTCTGGCAGCAAACTTATCTTAACTACCCACATTTTTACCGCCGAGTTAAGACCATTTTAAATAAGCGAGTCATTTTAATAACATCAAACTCACAACGAAATTATCTATGTTAAGACAGGGCGTGCAATCTCTGTCACCCGGAGGGAGGGTTTAGGGATGGCGGGATATGCACTCGACCTCAAAAACGACGATATGTGCGGCCAAAAATTGGATCTTCAAATTCGGACCCTTACAGTGCAGTGCAAAATTTGCCGAAAAACCGACTCTTAAGGTGCCTTTTTTTATCATTTTCTGGATTGAGCAAAGAATTTCAAAATGTTCTCAAATTTCCTACCCTTGGACTAGGCTTTTGTCAGAACCTACCCTTAAGGGCCGCACATACCGTAAGTCGGACCATGAGTGCCCCCTCCCCCTTCCAGGTAAGACCTGGCTTGGCTTGGATTTAACAAACAAACATTAGGCACTTTAGCATAAGTAAGTCATGACCTTCTTAATCTCAATAACTTAAGACACTAATAATTACTAATTACTTACATTTCTGAGCAGCTTACTTAACGTTCAACAGATTAATAAACGATAAAACTTTTAAAATGAGTATTGATAATCAGGAAGTCCTTACCTGTGAATGAAAAGTGAGTTAACCGTTAATCGGTGGGTCGAGAAGCAGCCAGGTAATCTGTTTGAATCAAGCTAAGTAGTCGTCAGTCATTCATCATAACAAAGCTGTAATAAAACAAGAAGTAAAGTAAAAAAAAACATGACATACTATACTATAGAAATAGGAGGAACAAAACAAAAAAAAACAAGACCCCGTTTTTGTGTCGGGGCGGTTCGCATAGTACGATAGAAAGTCATAGTATCATCATATTTTATATTACTTCGTCATATCATTATTATAATACACGAGATGTACAGTATGTAAAAATAGATCGTTTTGGTAGTGTAAGAACAAAGGAGGGTAACCTCTCTCTTATTATTGTTCTTAAAGTCTTTCAAGGTGAAAAACTAGATGTAACTGGTAGATGCGAATTTTATGAGAATTTATTAGGATGAAATTCTTTTTTTGATTTTTGTTGTTTTTCGGGGTTAGGTTTTTGATGAAAAATTTAACTAATGATTGTTCAATAAACTTAAAAAAAGAAAAGAAATTATGTAATTATGCTCCCGCCATTGTTTTAAAAAAAGCAAACTCGATTTTTTTGATTTTGTATCACGGGTGGGCGGTATTCGCACCTATTAGCTTAAGAATAGCATGTCAAAAAAGTAGATTTTTTTGTTTGCTGATAAAAGCATCTCGTCATCGGTAAATAAGTGAGAGAAAGGCGGACAGGAAGCAAGGCTAACGTTTGAAGGTAGACGTTCATTTTTTATAAGAATATCAGTATATACATATATCAGTGTTTTTATAAACTGTCCCAAAATGTCTTTTAGGCATCTCTGGTCCAAGGAGCATTTTAGGAATAACCTGAATTGGCAAGCACAAATATATAAACTGTATCATCCTATTGTGAAAGGATCAAATATTCCATTTGATTTTGTTCGATCTTAAAATCCACCAGCCCCTTCCATGTTCTATGGATGAAATCTCCGGACGTTAAAAGAATACATTATATATGAATTAAAAACTTTTAGGCAGTCGGGACCGGTCATTTTGGCTGAGTGTACCGGGTGGTCCAAAGAACAACTCCAGACATTTGGCGATAGTGTCTTGGGACCATTTTTGGACCACCCCGGTTGAAATGCAATTTGGCCCAGTTAATTACCCACCTAACGGTGTTTTCACAGACGCAGATACAGAGGTAGGCTATCACCAATGGAGGAGAGTGTACTAATTATCCTATTGCCTTATATGGAAACTAATCACTCTCCTTAAAAAAGAAAGCCTACCTCCTGCATCTAACACTGATCCAAAGGACAAAAATTCGTAAGAGATTAACCAGCAACAAAATGTTATTTTTTTTGAGGACTTGATAAATTTCTTATGTATGGAAATATTTTTTCGTAAAAGAAAACATTTCAAAAATAAATATTCTTATAAAATCCGTTTAGCGCGTAAAACAGCTAGATACGAAATTTGACAATATTTACTTTCAGTTCATTCTCGACCGAATCTAATGACGTCATTTACTTCCTCATTGGGCAATAGTGTAGCCTGTAACAAACAAACATTAGCTTGCGGCTTCAAAAAATATATTTATAAAAAGGTCTTTAAAGGTCCAAATATAACTTTGCTATTGCACGAGCTAGCTAAAAGGTGTTCTTTTTGCATGTAAAATATATTTTTTAACCATGCGCGCGCGCGTGCGTATAGCACCTGCGCGTTTTGCGAAACTTGATTGCGTAACGAAGAGAGTTACTACATTATATAAAAATTTATTTGAAGAAGATCTCTTTTCAACTATATAATAGTCAAAGAGATCTCCCGCAATTTTAGAAACATTATCCTTTTAGATACTGAAAGTTTGTGGACCTGCCCAATTTGGAGTACGATGCCCCCCAAGGGTAAAAAACACACACTTCTAGTTTTCACACACTTCCAGTGAATGAATTTTATAAGAACTGGAACTGTCATGGATCAATGGCCCAGAAGGCTCTGCGCACTTTTGATTTTTTGTCATGACGGAAAATTTCCAAGCGAGCGGCCCACTCGATGAAATTTCATTTTGTCTTTAAAATAAGATGTCGAGTTACATGAAATGAGTTAAAACATTTTGCATATGAATAGCCCTTGAAGAGTTGTACATCGAGTTACCAGCTCTCGAGTTTTGGGACTTTGATAATATCAGAAGATAAGCCGAGCTATTCCGAGTAACATGTCTAAGTTGTAGTTGTAGACAAAAGCAATATTTTCTTCCTAAATCAATTCGTAAAACGTGGTGGCTTAGTCAGCGCTGAGGAGGTAAATGAAGAAAAATTGGCCCTTGGCCTTTTGCTAATCTGATGACAGATCTTGACATATTCTGCGCTCACCACTCTCTACTCTAAAAGGATGCGTCGAATATGAGCCACTGGGGTTTACAGCGTAGTGTCCCGGGAGTGAAGCGGAACTGCTTGGAGATTATCCTTTAACTGACGACCTATTACATGGTTGGTTAAAATACTCCGAAAACTGTCTATAAAAAGAGACAAATAAAAATGTGAGCGCTTAATAAAAGAATCCAAAAACAAACATTGGCGCCCTTTCACACGCCCAGCTTCCGCCCACCATACATTTAAATATCAGAGATATATAAAATATTAAAACAAATTATCCATATCTAAGGTGTATCCGAGGAACAACAAAATGTCTTATTTCTCAAAACGGTAATAATGAGAACCTATTATATGTGAAGAAAGGAATTTAGAAACTTTACCAAAGACTTGCAATCACGGTCATAAGGTTGTAAACTTTTTGAAATAACAGAAAATCACCAAAAAAAACACAGTATAACTGTCCTCTTAACCCCACCCGATGCTTTTGAAAGTTATCTGTTGGAATATGGTAGCAATAGCTGACCAACAAGTTTACAAGTTGACAAATTCATCCTAGTAGTTCAAAGGGGGATATTAGTTGACCAATTAGTTTACGTTTCAAATACGGGATAAAGACTACTTATGGTCGAAATAATAAGACTTTAAGGTCAAACAGCTAAGATCATTTTTGATGGAAGAAAATGAAAATAAAGAGAATTATTTTTTTTGCTTTGAACTAAAACGGATTTTTCAATATCTTCTTAGCTCTAAAGAGTACATAAGACAACCTCGTACCCAGGGCAAAAAGCTTTTTGACATTGGTAACACACTACTGATCACGCTAATAGAGCTATAAAAGCAAGCAAACCAAATAAATTGTCCAACCTCGTTCCCAGGGTATAATAATTTTAACGCTTTTAATTCGAGCTTAGACACCTTCACTTTTTAGTGAAGCAAAAAACGAAGTTGTTTTAGCCAAATGAGAGCGATCAGAATTAAAGTTTTTCGGGCCCGTCGGCGCAAACCATGGTAAATATCAGAGGCAACATAAAAAATTGCAATTAAAAAAATCATTAACCGCCACATAGTGTACTGATCGGGTAGACCTGATGTAAAATAATATATAATAACAAATTTTGTTAAATTTTTGGGATGAAAAGAAAACAAGAATTTGAGAGTCTTGAGAAAAATCGACTTAAAACCGAAAGAATTATATTTATTAAAATGATTGATTGAACGGCGCAAAGCATCTTCGCAAAGCACCATATAAGAGTTTTATTGAGGATGTGAGAAAAATAGCATTGAGATAACGAATAGAGAAAGCTGAGACTCATTACCATGGAAACCGTCAAAGAGAAGTTGACGCGGTTATAATCATCGTATATATTATTGTTTTTACTGGAATTTTTGGAAGAGTTTACAAGAGTTTCGCAAAAAATTTTACGTAGAAAGTTGTCTAAAATAAAATCTGTTACTTTCAGTTTAAACCCAGGAAGGGAAAAATAACAGAAATTATAAACGATTAAAGCGATTCGGAAAAATAATTATGATTCCCAACAAATAGCGAGGTTACGCAAGGGGCTATTTAGGACGTGAAATGTACGACTTGAACCTGTACATAACCGATTAAGGATTATACGCATAAAGATTTTGCTAGAACGGGTTATGTACAGGTTCAAGTTGTACATTTCACGTCCTAAATAACCCCTTGCTTAACCTCGCTAATATAATTGGCAGCCGAAACCGCTACGAAAGTTCCGTAAAAAATACCGGACAACCGGAACCGCTGTCCGGATAGGTTTATTACACAACATGCTTTACCTGTACCTTAAAGCCAACAAAGTTTAAGGGTCTGCAAAGGATTTGCAGCCTCAGTATATTTTTGACTGGGCAGTGTCGGCCTGCCTTTTAAATCGGCTTTATAATATCAACTTAAAAATCTAATATTTACAATTTGGTTATTTTTTTAGAATTATAGTTGATTATTTTAGAATTAAATTGATATTTTTTAAAGCCGACATTTAAAGGGCTTTTTTAACTTTGTGTATTTTTAAAGGGGCTCTTGATATTTTAAGGCTGATAGAATTCAAATGAAAAACTGCGAGAGTGCGTTATTTGTTTTAATTTGTATGAAAATAGACTTACAGTTTAACTATTTAAATTTTAAAGGGACCACGATCTTTGTTTTAAAAAAATGGGACCTACCAAAGCGGTTGATTGCGAAATATCATTAAACATATACACGCTTTTCTTTTTATAAGAATAGTGTTATTTCGTTGAGGGTGAGCATTATTCTTATTTTTCTATTGTTC
>JAUJPO010087892.1:0-24202 GCA_032270745.1 Tiaropsis multicirrata | reverse complement strand
TAACTTGACGGCAGACTGCCCAGTGGTGCGGCTTCAAATCAATCTTTTTTCAATTCTATTAGCTAGAGGACAGAATTTAGTGTAACTGAACCAAGTTTTTTGTATTTTCGTTCACTCAATGTCAAAATATGACCAAAAGACTTTTTTAGCAAAATTGGGCATTTTTTTGACTTTCAAGGTCAAAATCTCTTCCAAAAAGACCAAATTTCGAAATCTTTTGTGTTGCAACTGAATGCGCATCTTATTTCCATCAACTCAGGCCAAAAATCAAGATTTTTTCCTTTCAGATTATATACCTTTTATTAGTCCCTGCGATTGACTGTTCCGGGAAAAAATGGCTAGATTGGGGGAAGCAGGGGGGTTGAAGATTTGTGTCCGGGGAAAAAATGAAATGGATAAATTTGTGTGTCCTCTGGATTTTCAGAGACGGATTTGACGGATAGTGTTGATTTCCATATACCTAAAGGGAAGAAATTTTTGCGGCATTTAATTCCGCGGTTCAGCCATTTTTGCGTGTTTCGTGGAATTTAATTTCGCGGTTGACACCCAAAACCGCGAAGTTAAATTCTGCGAAAATTTCTTCCCTTAAGATAAGGAATATGGAGGAAAGCAAAACCCACCCTCAAAAATTCTGAGTATCTTCTATATAATATTCGCGACTGAAATCAACGCTTGTCCGAGGATAGACTATGAAAAAAGCTTCCTCCGCTTATGTGTGTATATTTGTTTTCTGGAACAACCAATTGTAAATCATCAATTCGTCCACAGGAAAATGTTCAAACTTTGATAATGAAGGAGACAGCCAGAGATATTTAGCAATCACCAAAAATTGAAAAATAAACTTGGATAATGGAATTTTTCATGTTCAAACAGCTACATTATTCAAAAAAGAGACCAATATATTCCTTTTGAATCTTTCCTCGCCGAAGACCCCCATATTGTCCTTCTTATGACTGCCTACGAGGTTGTCATGGTAACCTTATCTCGACAAGAGAAGACCTTTTCCAGCAGACACGTGACGTTTTTTCGACGTTCTTTTAACGTCCAAATAACGTTCTGACGTTCGTAGAACGACGTTGTTTCAACGTTAAAACAATGTTCCTTGCCTGCTGGGTTTTTGATGAGAAGTCATTCTGGAAATTTTTGTCATTCTTTAAGATCTACTAATCAACAACAACAAAGAAAAAGGATTAGAATTGATTGTCTTTGAAAAAAAAGCTAACCCTTAAAAAAAATTTTGTTTTAAAATTCCGCACCCACACGTTTTTGAGAATATTCTATACAGATTGAAATGTTTTTTACAATTGTGGAAAAGTCCAATCCAGTTAGCGGAAGACCTTTTTTAGACAGATGGTTTTGGTTTTACAAACGCTCCCCAAAAAAAAACTTTTGTCTGTAAAAAAAAACAAGCTGAAAAACATAGTTATTAAAAATTGTTTCCAAACAGGAACGGAACGTTCTTTTAACGTCGAAACAACGTTGTTCCAACGTCAGAACGTTATTTGGACGTTGAGACGTTATTTGGACGTTGAAACGATGTTGGAACAACGTTGTGTGGCTGATGGTATGAGTTGAAATCCTCCTCGTTTGGTATATCGAATTTGTTTTAAATAATGTTTTTAGTGAGAATGCATCAACTAAGTGCCACTGTCATCATTATAAGATCGCCTAACTTATTTGAGTCCTGGAACGATGGGTCCGATGTAGGAGCGCCGCGACTCATGCGCAGTGTACGCGCATAGGAAATTAAATGTGAATGTATGAAATTTAATGTTGCAAAGTGATAGGTGGCAATTTAATGGAGCTTTCTTTATCCCAAGCTCGAATGGAACGCTCGAGTTAGAGAATATTTTACAGTTTCAAGGGTTTTAGTTTGAAATCATGACCAACGGACCGGAGTTTCAAAATTTCAAGAATCGTAGTTGAGATTAGGAGAAAATCCACTGTAGCTCTAGCAGACTGGGCGTAAAGATTTTCAATATTTTCTAAAGAGGATCTTGAGATATTCATTTAAGCTTTGAATAAATAAAGAAAACGTTTTGAAATAACTCGACCTTTAATCTGATCCCCCATATTTGTGGTAAGGTTGTTTTTAATTGGAAAAGCCGATTTTTTAAAAACTTTCTGTCAAAAAGATAAAGCCTTAAACCCTCTCAACAAGTACAACATATTAACCACGATCTGACAAAAAAACTCCTAATACAGCTATCAAAGATGGAAGAAAATTAAGAAATAAACTCTATATGAAGATATCAATGGTATGTTTTGACATTTCCTTAACACCCTGCCTGGCAGTGGTCGGGATTCGAACATGAAGCATTGCGGTGCAAGCTCATGATCGTAACCTTCACACTACCAATCGGCAGAATGTTTAGTCTTCTATATGAAGACTCAAAAGAAAGATTACACATATAGCCAAAAAAGAATTTTTTTCTGTTTAAAAAAAAAATATTCTTAGTTTGTTTGTAATAGGATTTGGACCGAATTTAAAGCTTCCCCTTTAGAAGAACTTTCATAAAAAAACAATGTAAGACTGTTTGTTAGTTTAATTTGTTTTGAAAATGTTATATTGCGTGTGGTCATGGACACCTTTTACACCAACGTCTAACCACAATGGACGCACTCAACAATAGTTTGTGAAATAACAAGCTTACTTCTTGGGCGATTTCAGCACTAATAGAATCTCGACTCATTCACTATAAAGATTATTGGGCAAATCAAAGTTGATAAAATAATTAAACTTTTCATCAACATGCCTTTCGTCCTGCGCCTCGAGGTTGTGGCCCTGTCAATTTGAAGCCATTCAAGTTTTCCGTAGTAAAGTCTCTTAAACAAGTTTGGAGAACGAAGTATCGAGTCTTTTTTTCAAGCAATTTTTATAGACTTTTGTACTAAAAAACGACGTGGTCTCAAATTGGAAGATGAATTATATGCCTCGACCAATCCAATGGTCCGAACCGCACACGCTATCTGCGGAAATTTGAAAGCTCAGACGGTCAGTTTTCACTACCGGGGTTTCGAACTAAATTTACAATGAAGAGTCAGTTTGAAAAATGATCATTCCGTCCGACACCGAAATCTGTTGATTTTCCCTAAAAACAATTAATGTGTAGAAACCAGGATGAAAAGTAAATAAGTGATACTGTCCTGGTTTCTACATAGAGCAATATTTTACTTTTTAGTGTCGGACGGAAGCGACAATTTTTCAAACAGACCCGTCAAGTACTTCATGAAGCGCTCGTACGCGCATAACAGTAGAATTCTTTCGTAGCATTTAACTATTTTTTCATAAGAGGAGATAATTTTTATCTCCGGTTTAAATTCATCAGTACAAATGTATAAATACAAAGATAGTTTGAAAAAGAGATCTTTTTCACTTGTTGGGATAAATAGATAGTGAAAAAGACAAACTAAACCCTTAATGAAGGGGGGAAGGGAAAATTTATTACCGTGAATTTTAAAGTCTTCCTTTTTCTTTTTTATTTTTTTTAGAGGGTGTGACTCAATAAAATTTTAATTATCCTCCAAAAAATGCTCGTCTGAATTGAGTTGAAATCGCGCCTTTAAAAGTTCTCTCTTTTTATAAGAAACATTTTTCTTTGAAACAATATTCCAAATAAGCTATATATATAATTTTACAGAAATATATCTTTAAGGAATGTTATTTCCGTCAGAAACGTCGGAATGTTCCGCTTTGTTTTATCAAGGCCCGTGCGTAATGTATCCAAAGTTCCGGCGTTTTATAATAAACATTGAGTTTTGAAGAATTCCATTAGCTTTTTTTTCTAACGAATGAAAGAAATTATTTTTCCAGACTTCTTTTTCACACTTTGGATTAAAATATTTTATTCATATATTTTTCATAGTTTTTGTTCGATTATATTACCTTTCAGACTAAAAAATCAAATCAGTTTTATTTCTCTTGGACATTTTGAAAAACTTAAAATTAAATTGAGTAAAAGATTCCAAAGCTCTTTTTTTCTAAAAGCCAGTTTACACAAAATTTGATTTTAGACGGGTCTGAGTTGATTTGAGATGATCTCAGGTCAGCCAAATTTACCGATCTAAAATTTTAGTCTGAGGAGAAACCTCAAAAAGAAATTTCATGTGTCAAATTGCAAAACATGTTTTTTTCAGACCGGTTGATCTGAAATTCATAAAGCAGGCTCGCCTCTAATACTCTACAAAACTTGCATTTCTAAAGTTTCATCCCACTTTACAATAAGTAAATTTTCTATTTTTTCCACCTCAAAATTTAAAAACAAAAAAATAAAAATATATTTAAAGAAGAATAAATCATCCGCCTACGAGCTTAAAATTTCCCTTCTTTTCGACGAAAAACTCCTTAAAGATTTCTTTTGAACGACGGTCTTTTCAGCTAGTCTATCAGTTGAAAAACTTTCCAATTTATTTTACACTTTGTTACAACATTTCCCCCGCGGTATAAGGTGCAGATAAAATTATTTTCTCAAAGTTATTTTGATCTTACACACAACCCATGGACAAAATCCATGGGGATGCCAAAATAAAAAGGTCATGAAAAAGCGGTTTATGTTTACTTAAAATGAATAAATTTCTTATAGAAGCAGAAGCGGAGTTGCCGAAATCTGACAAAAACAACTTATATTGATATTTCGTAACATTACCAAAGGCGAGATTTATATCCAAAGTTATTGTCAAAATAATTTGTAATTAATGGGTAGTTTTTAACAGAACAGGGTCAATAAAAATAAATATACCACCTTGGGCGTATAAGAAGGGTTAAGGTTCCAGCTAACACTAATCCTAACTTATCAGACTCGTCTGTTTTGATAATTACAGTAACTTTATTCAAGTCCTTAATTTTCAAGACTGATGAAGCTACGTGAAAGTTATGGGCCAAGATCTGTTTGAAAAATGGTCATTCCGTCCCAACACTAAAGTCTGTTACAAAAAGGTTGTCACTAAAACAATTATTGTGTAGAAACCAGGATGATACTAAAGAAACAAAAAGTGAATACTATCCCTGGTTTCTACACATAGAGCACTATTAAGTGTTTGGACGGAAGCGACCGTTTTTCAAACAGACCCATCCACCATGTGTTCAATTCTTTCCAAGTTGGCTATCAATACCAAAATATTCTTATATCAAATTATTCTTCATCATGATATACATAATTCATAGATATATCTATCATAGATAGACATAATTTCGTTTCCTTTCATTTCCCTCTTAAGCCCTTATCTTCTTTTTCTTCTCTCCAGTTCATTTAAATTTGCCTACGAAATGCGATTAGTCTATCCTTTAACAACACAGTCTGAAAACCCTTCTAAAAAACAATCATCTTTTTTATATGAGGACCTTACGAAAGGACCCCTTATCTGATAAACGTATTTTCGGCAATGTAGAGCCAGTCTCGTAATTAGAATTTTTAATGTCAAAATGTTCATGATATCATCCATTACGTAATCTTTTCTAATGCAAACATCCTAAAAAGCCAGGTGTTTCAGTATAAAAGATTACGTAATGGGTATCATAGATTGAGTTGAGAGAAGCCTAATAACTAAGTCCAATTTTTTAGGTCCAGGAAGAATTTTTGTAAAATCCTGGGTTCTACCTACCCAAAAGATGCCATATCTAATCCATTTTTGTTTGAAAATTAAGTTTAAATACTATCAAGTGCTAGACAGTGATAGACCAAAAGAAGAAAGTTAAAAGTTGAGAAATATTGTCAGAATTACTAGAAAACAAGGGTTGGAATAAAATTAAGAAATTAAAAAGCAGAAGTGAAATAAAAAAAAAACGGTTTGCCTTTTTTTTATGAGAGCCAAGTCTAACCCAGCAGACACAAGACATTTTCTCAACGTTACAGTTCTTATAAAAACTATGATCATGTTAAATATGTTTCTCCTAGTAATGTGAAACTCTCAGAGTAAGACCTTTCCAGACAGTGCTACTTTTTTGGAAGTGTTATTTTTCGAATTAAATTCAAAAAAATATTTTTGAAGAGAAATCTCCCCCCCCCCCCCCACTGGGCCCACCATTTCGGAACTTTAAAAAAAAGTAAATAATGTTTTTATAATTATGATTTATTTTCTTATTAATATTTTCTGCTTACATAATAAAATGGTAGATTTCAGACTTCTGGGTAGACTAAACGGATACGTTGAGAGAGGGAATAGAGAGGGTGGTAAATAAGCTGAGTCAGCCGTCTAAAATGTGTTTAAAAATCGTTAAACGAGTTATCGGTGAAAATAAAGTTAGGGCGTTTCAAAAAGGGCGTCCTAGGCTCCTAATGTCGACCCCCCACCCCAGTAATGAGAGTAATGTTGCCAGGTATACTTACAATCTTGAATAGCTTGGAACCTGGTCCGTTTAAAAGTTTGTGCAAGAGTATCAGAAGAGAAGAGTTTTTCGACAAGAAAGGCCCAAATATCAACCTTCTCGTGTGTTCAGTTTAATTTTGTCTTCTTTCGAGAGTTCATCAAATTTTTTTTCACTCACTGTTGTTTTGTTTTATTTTGTTTTTTTTGAACGAAATAAAGAAAAAGGGGGAAGAACAATAGGACGAAAAAAAAACAATAGAACTGATAACAAAAGAATTTCATAGCCCCTCTTTATTGTTGTTTGTTGTATATTCATAAAATTCTTGTGCTTATTTTTTATAAGAACTAACAAAATTATAAAGAAAAATCGTTCCTTAAAATTAATTTGACCATTTTTTAACAAATTCACCCGTTCCACTGATGTTTCTTTCTTGAGACACTAATTCGTTGCATTATGGGTATTCTTGAATGCTGGGATACCAGTCAGAAGGTTCAGCATTATTCGGTTAAAGAGTCGTGTTGAGTCATTCAGGGAGGACTTTTTCTTATAACAACCTTAAGTATAGGAAGAGCTGTAGACTGTTTCTTCTCCTATAACATCTGCGTATAGTCTCTCTCTCTCTCTCTCTCTCACTCACATCTTCTCTCTATTTTCTTCTTCATTTTTCATTTTTTTCAGAGAAAAATGGGAAATTTACCCCCCTTTCCCTTCCAAATTATACATTGTACCTCTTTTTCTTCATTTTCTGCTTTATAGTCCACTTATAAGAACAAACTAAGGATAGGGAGAGAGGGCTGGATATTCATAAGAACATATTGAACATATGAACAGGGATTCAGGAGGACATTGTTCTAAGCAATACGACTTATTTTTCCAGCCTAGTTTTTCTACATCAGTCTATGGTAGGGCTATGTTATCAGAATGATGATATGTTTGTAGTATACGACATATGGTGTAGGTTTTTAATTATTTAAAAATATTTTTGAACAATTTAAGAGTTTAGAGTTATATTCTTGTTGTATGAAAAACGTTTATTTTTTTATTCCATTCCATACTATAATCCAGTATGAATAGGCAAAAAACAAAGGCCGGTTTTTATCGTTATTTTATACCCCTTTTTACCCTTTTTTTTTTACTTCTTTATTTTGCTCGCTTTATATTTTCTATTGATCGTCTTTTTTAAAAAAACATATTTTTCACGGGTTTCATTTCAACCCCTTTTGGGTTCTTTTGAAAATAGCTGAAGAATTTCTCTGAAGAATTTTACTTTTTTTTGAAAACAACCAGTAATTTTTTGTTCTTTAAAAAAATTCTTATAATAAAAAAAACAATTACAAGTAGTGGCCCAATTATTAGAACGATTTCAAAATTTACTAGAAATTTGGATAGGCACAGAGGTTTGATTTAATAATAAAAAAAATTCGTAAATAAAGAAATCTTGAAAAAAGAATTTAGAAATTATTTCAGACATTAAGTCGAAAAAATTAAATAACAAATTCACTCTTTTCATCAGCCAAAGACAGGATAAATTATAAATTTTTAAAACAAACTTCAATGACTAATTCATATGAATAACAACAGACCAAAAAGAAATTGATTCTTATTTCACCCAAAAAGGAAATCTTTTTTTTCAAACTGCTATTCGGGGCAGATGCCTTAAGCGTTATTAAAATAAGCCAGTAAAATCTGTATTTTTACTATGAAAAGATTTCAAGCATATTCAATTATTTTAATATTTGATAGATTGATACATAACCTTTTGGATAAGAACAAAACGACTGTATAGGAAACAAGAAGATAAGAATATAAGATAAGTAAGCCTCATTTTTACCCAAACTTTCTTGTGAAAGGGCCGTATTAAGTGTTCAGAGAGCTCGCACAAAGTTCTGACTGTATTTTTCTTGGTGGCTGTTCGCTGAGGTTGGCAGCCTTCTTTATAGAGAGTGGCATCCGTGGTTGTGAATTCTTTGTCAAAATAACGAAATATCGTTAAGAATTCTTTTTAAATTACCGGAATATATAGTTCGTTTATAGGTAGTCTTTGTACCGTTTTCCCGTTTTTTTTGTGTCGAAATACCGAAATTATTGTTAATTCAAAAACATGCCAAACACCGTGATATAAAATTTTCCTTAAGCCTTAAAAAAAAGGAGAGTCAGCTTGTTGAGAATCAAACTAGGCATAAACGAGACTGACCTTCTCTGATCCAACATCTCTTTACCTTTAGACATCGAATGAAGTACACTGCACGTCCAAAAAATTCTTTTACGACCCTCAGTCTATTTATCATAGCTCAAAACCACTTGCTTTTCAGCCAAAATACTCCACAAAAAAAAATACGGCGATGGCTAAAGGGTTAATGTATCGGAAAGTTTGATGAGAAAAAATATTTCAAAAGAGATTATTAGGCTTACTCAAGAGAAGACAACAGTTGTAAGTTGCTGTCGAATGCATATTCAGCATGCAAAAAATAACTCTAAAAAGTTAAGTCACAAGAGAAAAAGTTTTCGTTTGCAAATTTTGAATTGTAATAAAATAGAAATCCCTAATTTTTCAGTTTACTGCCAAGATCTTAATCAACTGATTGAAGTTTAAAAAAAGATTTTCCTCAATTCCAAATAATCAAATAATACATAAATATCAAAAGACATACCTTATTTCTTCTCTATACGTGTACTCTCTACACACAAAGAAACTAATCTACTTTCCTGATAATAAATTCCTCATCAACTCTACATAGCGAAACCTCAAGATAAAATAGCTTTGTCTGATTACTTTCCAAATTATCTCAAGAATGCTTGCTATCCATGCAAGTTATCATTTTGTGATTTTTTTATAAGAACAAAAAATGCAAAATCCAAAATTTGGAGATCGTAAGAGATTTTCTGTGTTCAATAAAAAATTACAGGAATCTTGTTCTATCCAGATTCTATCAATGACCTTGGTTGAGGTCATATTGATTATTACAAAATGCAAACATATACAGCCGAATTCACTTTAGGCTGTCATTATAAAGCTTTTGATTTAAAACTTGATTGAACTTTGGCAAAGGAATGCTTATAATAAATATTAAGAAGGTATTTAATTTTAGTTCGTTAGTTTGATGTTCTTCGTCAAAGAATGGTTTGATTAAGATTGCGAAAAATTACTACCCGCGGTGGCTTTACAAACCCTCTTAAAAGACTAATCAAAAGTCACATCAGGACTGATAATAAAGCTTCAATCTGATTGGTTTAGAAGACCATCTTTGTCAATCTCTATACGATTATCGCATTAAAATCATGCTAAGCCGGACATGATAACAAACAAGCATTTTTTAGTACAAAATAATCATAATAATAAAACATCACTAACACCAACTAACGTGATGCTTTTCTTTCGTTGCCTACAAAGCTCGAAAGAAGATATCTCAACCCTTATAGTAAGTAGTAAGTAGTAGGTTTTGCGACCGTAGTCGAGGGCCACCCGAAGGTTCCCTTTTCGATAGCTATCTACCCGAAGGTAGCGGAGAGCGCCACTCCTTTCCCTGGATTTGTCCACTCACCCTCGCTCTAATGCTGAGTGCCAAGCAGGACAGCAGCGAGTACCAGTTTTCAAGTCTTTTGTCTGACTGGAGGTTGAACCCACAACCTTGCGAACAGGAGGCGAGCACTCAAACCAATCGGCTACCATCGCTTATAGACTCCACAGTGTTTTTTTACAGAATAACCAAACTTAAAATGACCGTCTAATTCCAGTAGCATGAGAAATATATAAGAACTTTGTTAGAAAGCTATTTTCATAATCATTCCAAAAGCATTCGGTTTCTATATGCCTTAAAACGAAAAATGCAAGTTTCTGGCCTAAAAATGTAAAATAATTTTTTCTCCAAGATTTCTAAGAAAGATTCTTGCGCTGAAGGGATTGGTTACGTACCAGCGATACCAGGGACGCATGAAGATCATTCCCCTCCCTGGGCTTCAGTCCCTTTTATCAGAGCCACATAATTCTTTTTTTAGAAATTCAAGACAATACTCCTGCTGCAGTATTGTGGCTGATCCAAGAATTGCGACCCCTTATCTTTAGCACAGCCATAATCATAAGGTTGTAGACCTTGTAGACTAAAAGTAACAGAAAATGACCAAAAACACAGTCTCTTCACTGCTTTTGAAAGTGGTCTGTTGGTATATCTACCCCCGCTTCACAGACCCGGCGGGACCCCTTACCCACTGGAAATACAGGCCCAAAAAATCGTCCCCGGTGAAAAAATAGCATTGAAATTCGTCCCCACTGGAAAAAAAAAATTTGATCGACATAAATGTCTCATCCCTACCAATATTTCGAACAAAGAACAATATAATTTCGCATCCCCAGTTGAAAATTATCCCCCCCTCTTTATTTATCCCCACTGACAAAATAATTCCCACCGGGTCCCTGAGACAGGGGTGTGTATATGGACCAGCAACTGATCTTATTTGAAGGAAGAAACACGTTTTTGACCGTGACTGTAGAAAGGTGTTATAAGAAATTGCTTACCAATTTTTGAGCCATGCGTGATGAGGTAATGCTCCAAGGTGTCCCAACCGCCACCAATACGTACTATGCAATGTTTGTTTAGTAGCTGGAAAACAAAATAAAAAGATAATTTCAAGTCTTTATTATTATACAGAACCATATTATGTAATACCTTATTTCATATTATATCAAACGTAAAGCTTTTGATTGTTGTGTACTGTGTAATTCCATTTCGGGAGCAAAAGTGTTATTAATTATTTATCTTCCTAAATTTTCGCTGTATATTACTCGGTTTGTGTGTAACACTAGTCGCGATCCCGCATTTTAGCCTTGATGTCGCGCGTTTTCTGTAAAAAACATTTGCCGTGTAGATAGACCTTTACAAACTGGCCTATCACCGATCACGAAAAAACTCCATCAGCCAATCAGGGCAGAGACACAGTGAGACATGACATTATAAAAATGAGAGAAAATCATATTTGAGCAACTTGAATACCTTAAAAACCTTTAAACTTTTTTACTTTTAAAATCTTTATTACACGCTTTTTTTTATAAGAAAAGTGTTTTTTTCCGTGGAGAGTGACCATTATTCTTATTGTTCTAAATCCATAATTTCAACCTTATATTCCTCATAGAAAGTATTATTATTTGAGATTCATTATAAATTACACAAAATTATCAAGCCATGCATTCAGTTCCTATTCTATATAATAATAATCAGTATATTGTATAATGAATCACTTTAAAGCACGTTGTCAAAACAATTCACCATTGCCATCAAATACCTAGGTCTTGCCGATCACCATTGCGTTTAAATTACCCCCGCTAAGATTATCGCAAAGAGGAAAACACAATTTTCTTGAAACTGCTGCATTTAAAAGGAAAATACTGTACTCCTCCGGATAAGCATTTTGTACAAAAATGTCTCTTTGTACTTTGATCCTACCTCTCACATGGTGAATCGTTTTAAAAAAAGAAACAGCTTGAATGGTTGTAATCAAAAGTAAGGGTATTGGACTAACTCACTAAAATTAATATCCATATCAAGGTGTGCGCGGAAGATTGGCTTTTTTTACTATCTTTGTGTTTTTTTTGTGTTTTTTTTTTAAATGAGTAGTAAAAGCAACTGATAATTCCGTCATTATAGGATAGAGTAGAGTATGTGGAGCATTGAAATAGTGAAAATATATGTTCTGCCTAGATTGTTACCATGCCTAGGTAGAACGGATTGTTCCGCTAGATTAAGGTCTTAGAGCTATGACGGGTACACGCATATATTAACTTAGGTATTTGACGTTATAAAATATTTAAAAAAAATACAGATTGCTATTCTGTCGTATAAGAAACTAAACTAATTTCCGGCCATAAGAATGTAAAATTGGGCATGAGTGGGTTTTTCTAAAAAGGAATTGTGCAACCCCTGTTGAAGGTATTGTTTCCTGTCCGAGGGATCGTAGTTCATAAAATGTGGTGGATCTCCGAGTGGCCACCAAAATCTGGGGAAAATAAGTGGAAGGGAATTTTTCTGGAAGAGCCCACTTTATACTTATACAATAATAACTGGTTTGGAGATCAATACGGAAAATTATTAACTGGTTAGGTCAATACGAGCCAAATGCGCTCTTTTGATTGGTTCTCGACCGGTAAATATAATACGGTAAAGACCGCTTCAAGAAAATGGCTACACTCACAAATATTTTCGATGATAGAAATTGTACTTCGGCTGCGGTCAATATTTCCTCGTATTGACCTCCAAACCAGTTATTATTGCATAAATATTGACCGCAGCCGAAGTGTACAGACCAAGCTTGCTAGGTCTGTACGTAGGATAAGGTCAATATTCTTCGTATTGACCGACAAAACAGTTGTTACTGTGTTTATTTACTGGTGAGTCTCTGTTGATTGTTTCGATTACAAGAAAGTGATATTCTTCCCTGATTTTTCGATGAATTTTGCCATTTCTTTTTTATGTTTTGCCCCCGATTAACTTTGACGTCAACCCTATAGAAGAAGCCATTGCAACGCTAATTCTTGAAACCGTGTTCAAGCTGACGAAATATTTCAAGGGCACAATTTCTATCGTCGAAAACATTTTTGAGTGTAGCCATTTTTTTGAAGTGGTCTTTACCGTATTATATTTACCGGTTGAAAATCAATCAAAAGAGCGCATTTGGCTCGTATTGACCTAACCAGTTAATAAAAGATGATTATGACTTGTTTGTCAAAAATACGACCAACATTACAATTTGGTGAGTTAGTTATGTATAACCCCACCGCCCAACCCCACCGCCCAACATAAAACCAAAAGCTTTCACACCCTCACCTCAACATTAACAGCAAAGTGGATGCCCCCTCCCCCTGCACTCTATGTATATGATCATCTAATTTGTTGCAAAATATTGGCACTCAAAACAGTTAACATGTACAGAAACCAGGATTTTTCTAGAGAAGATCACTGTGTTTTCTTAAATATCGTAACTTTGAACTGCTGCATCACATTATGGCCTGATGAACTTTTAATTATTATTCTATATTGTAACTACGTTCAGGTTTTTAAACTTACAAATGGTGAAGGTTTCGCTTGCGCGTTACACCTCTTTATTCCTTAACTGACTGACTGTATCTTTTTAAAGTGAAAATAGTCTTGAAGCTAGTGACTGTCAATCTACTGTCCATTGGATGGGAGGACTATACATGACTATACAACGTCAGTATCCCTTCTTGAAAGGACTTCAAAATGAATTAGAATTGTTGTAGAAGAAATGGCCACACTCACCCGCACAAACCTTGGTTTTCCCAAGATGATATATTTCCCTTCTTTGATTCTTGTGATTTTGAAAATATTATACGTCTCTGTTATGCTCGTTACCTGCAAGGCAAAAAATGATTTGGTTATTCGTCTTGACATTTTCAAAGATATTAGTCGACAGTAGGGGATATCAAAACTTTTATGTTGTTCATTTGGGGTTAGCCTTTCTATTCCAGTTTGGGACATAAAAAGTTCTGTGTTATTCTTTTTGGACATATTTTTCCAGTGGGTAAGGGGTCTGAACACCCGGGTCCGTGATATGGGGCTGTTTTGAGAGAAATCGAAACATTTCAACCAACCTTTTTGTGGAGTTCTGTTTTCGGAAAATCAACGGACTTTCTTCCATTTCCATCCGGTGTATTTTGTTTATTTCCTCCTAGTTTCTTCATGTTCAGTCTGCCAAAACAAGAATTCGAAGAAAAAAATAAACCTGTATGTATTGAAAGTCACATGGAAGTAAATGGTTCTTTCCTCTTTATTCTGGAATATTGTAAGTAAAATAGGAAAGTTGCCATTATTCAATTTGCGTAGCAGAATTTCTATTCATTCTTTACTAGAGAGAAATTTTAAGCCTTCCTAATAAAAAAATATTGAGATAAAGAGACTCAGGTGTCCCTAAAAGAAAATAATATTCACACTTTATGGATCCGTGACCGAGTGGTTAAGGCGTTGAGCTTAGGATCAAAAGATCCCTAGTTCGATCCCCCGCGAGGCGTTCGGTGGTGAAAATTGCCATAGACTCCTTTGTGGATGTTTCGCAAGTAAGGCAGGATCCTCATTGGTAACAGTTCACTAGAACTGAAGAGGCTATCTTAGGAGGTAAATATGTCTAAGTAATAAATAATATTCACACCTTCTTCGTCTCATTTCTAAGGATGACTTCCGATCTCCAGGACTTCCACCTTTGGTCATCAAATTCTCATCTTGTAAACTATTTCTTCGTCTCTGTGGGGATGAGCCACCACTATCAGTATTTTTACCACAATTGCAAGAACTATTGGTGTCACAATCAACTCCTTGACAACCACGGTTGCTAGGAGATACCTCAACAAACATGGTACCATTTTGACCGATTTGAACGTTACCATTTTGGCCTGAATTGAATTGAATTGAATTGAATTTAAAAAAAATGAAATTGCGACTTATTTTTATGCTTGTACACTAATATTATTGATGTTATAATAGTTGTTCCATTCCAATGCAGATTTTCAAATTCAACTTCAGATTATTTTAAAACATTTAGGTTACAGAGATCAGCTAAACTGTGCCCTGTTTGTATTATAGAAAGGAATAGAAAGGATGTTTAACTTTAAAGTATTTGAATGATAGTTTTTTTACCTCCACTTTTTTCATGGTTATCATGATTGTTGCCATGCCTCGCATTCAATATTGTACCGTCAGCTCCGTATCCGCTATTTTGATGATTTCCAAGTTGGCCATTCAAACCAGAAAGATTATTTTGGGAATTTTTGTCGTCAAGTAAATGATTGTTTTCACCATCGCTACCATGCCTTACATCCAACATGGTACCGTCGGCACCGTATCCGCTATTTTGATGATTTCCAAGTTGGTCACTCAAACCAGAAAGATTATTTGGGGAATTTTTGTCGCCAAGTAAATGATTGTTTTCACCATCGCTACCATGCCTTACATCCAACATGGTACCGTCGGAACCGTATTTGCTATTTTGATGATTTCCAAGTTGGCCATTCAAACCAGAAAGATTATTTGGAGAATTTTTGTCGCCAAGTAAATGATTGTTTTCACCATCGCTACCATGCCTTACATCCAACATTGTACCGCCGGCACCGTATCCGCTGTTTTGATGATTTCCAAGTTGGCCATTCAAACCAGTAAGATTATTTGGGGTGTCGCCCAGTACACCATTTGAAGATATTTTCAACAAATTAGAGTCATTAGAATCACCAGAATCATTCGAATGGTTTAATAACGTTCTATTATCATCGTTCGAATTTGAATCTATATTTAGTCCACTAATACCAATTATATTAGTATTGGTCCCATTACACAGCGTATTATCCATATTATCACTCATATTATGCATATTATCTTCCATATTACACATACTGTTATCCATATTATTCCTATTATCTGTATTATCTCTTAGAGATGAATTCATATTATATTGTTGGTTGCCAACAGAATCTTTCATTTTATGCCTATTATTACCACTATCTGTTATATCACGATCTTCTTCATCTAGACTATCAAATTGCCGAACGTCGTTAAAATGATAATGAAAGGAAGAGTCCATAGTATCGACTCCAGAATCCATAGATATCGGTGAAATACTTCCATCAATTGAAGACCCGTCTAGCTGTTCTTCCAACTCTATTTCTCGCTCAAGCTGGATCAGTTTGGGTGGGTCAACACCGTATCGAGCACCTAGCCTAGCCACCTCCATTAAACAGAGGACAATTTCACGCGCGTTCTCGCGCAATCCTTCGCCTTCCGTTCGCTCAACAACATCGTTCGATTCAAAGAGTAAAGGCTCAGGTATTTTATGCAGGCGACACCATCTTAAAAAAAGTTCAACATTTTCACGACGCATAAATTTACCAAACCCCCCACGACATTTTGTTTTCGAGTGTATATTCATCAGAAAAATCGGAACACGTTTATGGGTCGTTTTGGCGTCCTCTTCTGCATAATTTTGACAAAGACGCGCCAATTTACACAAAATGACGCCATCCTCAATGTCGGTGAAAAATGACTCTGCAGACACAGTTTCTTCTGGAAAGAGGTGTACTAGCCATTCTGATTCATCTTCGATCAAAGCAAATAAAAATTCGTTCTCTTTCTCCCAACGTGCAATCGATTCCCATGATTTAGATTTGAGTTTTTTCAATCCGCTTTCTTTGTAGTCCGGACTATCAGTCACTTCCGTAAACTTTTCCTCGTCATTCAAGAGATTATATCTAAAGAGAAGCAATAAACTTTATAAATTTTATTTCGACCATTAAATCTTTAAGTGCCAATGTCGGATATATCCGATATGGGCTATATGGGAAGGCAAAGCCCTCCTGCATTCTCTATTTTCAACTTGAAATCTTAATTTTTGGCCTGAGTTGATGGAAATGAAATGCGGATTCAGTTGCAACACAAAAGGTTTCGAACTTTGTTTTTTTTTGCAAGAAATTTTGACCTTGAAAGCCAAAAATTCTAATAAAATTGAAAGAAAGCTCGATTTGCAGTCGATTAAGTAAGGATTACGTATTTAATGTCATATAAAAAAGGGACTCGGTTGGCAGTTCCCTGTCGTAAGAACGTTTACGGCGCCCAATGGTTTTCCTTACAAAACATTCAAATCAAGACGAACTTCTACATACGCAACTTGTGTAACGCAACCTTTTTTAATAAGAAATAAAAAATCAGGCAACACGGTCTAAAGATGCTGGATCAGGCTTCTTCTAATGGATTCCCGTAAGAAAGTGTGTCCAGTTTCGAAAATCCGCCATGTTGTTTCCGATTCCTGAAGGGTTGGGAGCCATGGCTGACTCGCAGTAAAACCGTCCTCACTTTTAAAACAGTGGAAGCCCGATCCATTGGATTAAGATGCAGATCAGTGTTTAAACTCCGCACAATATATAAAGAGGGTTGTTAATCACTCTTGACTTACTTCAAATCAAAGAAAGAAAAGAATATTATATTCCATCAAGGCACATGACGTTGTTCTAACATTGTTTCAACGTCCAAATAACGTTCTGACGTTAAAACAACGTCGTTCTGACGTTAAAACAACGTTCCGTGCTTACTGTGTTATCATTATGTTATGAAACTTACAAAGGACTTGACTGTACTGCTCTCCGTTTCTCCTGCCGACGAAGCCGAGCGATCGGGCTTTCCTCTGTGTGGCGGAGCACAACTTGTTGTGAACCTCTTCTTAACAGCGAAGGCGTAATCACCTCATTGACGGGCGTGCCCATAGGTGGAGGTGTAGTTGACATTTGGCGACTAACGGGTGGTGGGTGCTCCTCAAACAAATCTATGACCGTTTTGTGCATCTTAAACTGAGGGTCATTCGCTTTGAAAATGATGATGGGATGAGCGTCGTACCTATTCATATTGAATTTGTAAAGCACTCAACGGGGTAACCCTTATAACATTTTTCTCCCTTCTTTGTCTTGCGTTTAATAGTATTTAATAGGTTGTATTGTCTCTCTCTTATTCCCTTCTTTTGAAGTCACTTCTATTATGAGAATAGTATGGATTTAAGGTCGCAATTAATACCACCATCAAAATGATCTTATTATTTCATAGTTTTTTTTTACCTATAACAACCAAAATTAAAAAGACGATTAACTAATGTAAACAGACCCTATATATTTTTCACACGCTTGAGTTTTAATAGGAGCCTTTTGCCGTTGTTATTGAACTACGCTCTCAGGCTTAGATACAGAGGTAGGCTTTAACCTATGGAGGAGAGAGCACTAAATTTCCTTATATGGAAATAAATTACTCTCCTTGAATAAGAAAGCCTACCTCCTGTATTCGACACTGGCTCTGAGAAGGAGAACTTCTACCATCTTTAAAGGGTTGCATTGCCATTCTCTTTTGTATGAGTTTGTCTCCGTCACAGTCTTTCGTTGACCTTGATTTTAAATTTTATTTCTACAGTCTTAGCGACCGTACTCTTTGAAGACCCCAGCAGACACGGGACGTTGTTTCAACGTCAGAACGTTATTTGGACGTTGAAAAAATGTTGGAACAAACGTTGTATGTCTCATAGTGTGCAAGGGGGTTCCAGGTCCCACCTGAAATTTTAAGTCCCAGCACAATCTAATTCCCCCACCTGAAATATCTGAGATAAGGTCCCACCTCTTTACCTTGCCAAATCGGGCAAGTTGCCCGGGTCAAAAACAGGGTCCCACCTCAAAACAGTACTTTATTAGAGGGACCCGACCCATAACTCTGTAATTTTGAAGCACTTTTGATAAGAAAAGAGTGTGATTTTCATGTTTTGTTAAGAAATGGCGCCCGAGGCGAAACTTTTTTTTAAATACTGGATGAATCAATAGAAAATGTATAAAAGATTCCAAATCCTACCTAAATTAATATTTACTATTTAATAAGCATAACCTTTATCCTAAAATCCTAATTTTTGTTCCATAAGGTATTCATCGAATGTTTGAGAAAAAGTCTTTGTATAGCTTTAGTTCTTGTTTGCGACTTCAGAATAGAAAAACTTTAGATCACAGACGCAAAATCGAACTTTTCAACTCGCTCCTTGCTTTAATGAGAATCTCAACTCCGCAAAACACTTTTTTTATCATTTGAACATTATTTACAACTGTAGTAAAACTTGAAGATATTTTATCACTCATGAACCATCTTAGTCTGAACCCATACAAATTTTTACCCATTTCACTAAGCTCGCATGAGAAAAAAAATAGTATGGTAACATTGGCAGTTTAAATTCCACACCAAAATGACAGTTGAGAAATTAAACCAATAAAATTGCACGTATTTCAACTCGTGCATAAAAAAACAATAGGGATTTCGGCCAATCAGAGCATTTCTTCAAGATCTTGAGAAAAAATAAATTCAATGTGACCCGTCTACTTTCGAGTCGGGTAAGAATCGGATGTAGACGGGATCCCATCTAGAACCATCTACACGAGGATCTTAGTTATTTGATGTTTATAGACCTTAAAATCTATATTAGATTATCAGGCGTATTAAGGTATGTATATGAAAGTCTTTACGCCATAAAGCCAGTCAATATTAGTATCCATTAAAATGATATCAGCTTAAAACATCTGATAATCGTTATACAAACAGTTAGTTCGATAAAGTAGTAAAACATGGATACTTATCACTTATTTCTAGTAAGATTAATTCATTTGACTCTGTGTCACATTTCATCTTGGCGACGGGTGATGCAAAAAAATATAAAGCTGAACACATAAAACTCTGAAGTCAAGTTCCAGAGATCTTATAACGTGAAACAAGCCTTAAGCTTAAAGCTAAGGCTAAACTCCCGGTGCAATATGTATGAATTTTCCTCCAGCAAAAAAATCTCGTACAATTTTATTGAAATTTCTCGAGAAAAAATATTTGAAAATCAAAAGTCGCGTCAAATTTGGACAAAAAATCTCAAAAATAAAACCACAGTTTAAAATCCAGACCAAAATGTAATAAAATAAAACATAAAATCTTAAAGTAATTTACCCCTCTAAACCAATGTTCTTACAATGTTCTTAAAAAAATAAAATAAGATTGATTTTTTTTTCTAGTTGACAGTTCTTTAATAATGAGAACAGGAACCTAAAGGTGAAAATAGATGCCATGAGAAAGTCACGAGACTATGATAAAACATAAAAAAGGCGCTTGTCTTTTTTATTTTATATTTCCGTATTTATCTAGCACTTGATGTCAACAGGTTTACCCAGCAGACACATGATAATGTTTTTTATACGTCCAAATTACGTTCTTACGTTCAAACAACGTTGTTTTGACGTTAAAAGAACGTTCCGTGCCCAGGGTGAATGATATTCATAACAAGTTTTCACATCCCCGTCTATCACCAACTCGAATCCGCCCCACCAACATTTGATCGTAAAAGGCCTATTTTTTCACCCCAGTGGAAAATCGGATCTTCTCTTTCGCACTGGGAGTGCTAAAACAAAGAAATACAAGGGTACCTTACGGGTACCTTAAGGGTACAATTTTTTGCGGTTTTTGCGGTTTCTATTGTTTTATAACAAAAGACTTTTGTTCTTTAACAATAAAAAGCCAGAGATCCGCAAAATTTTGTACCCTTAAAGGTAATTGCACTGAAAATATGATGAAAGAACGATAGACTTTTACAATCCCACCGAAAAATAACTTTTTAGCCCATCAACCCAGAGCCCGGAGGGTTTCGAGAATCCCTGGTAGGGTCGCAAAAACACGCATATTTAAAATCCCTTCCTCGTGGGGTCCCTTTTTTGAAAACTTGAGAAAAATATGGAAATTTTTGGCAAAATTTACAAAATTTTCAGTAAATTTTGGAATTTGAATCCCATTCAGGGTCCCTTTTTCACGATTTTTGGCAGAAAATCGCCAAAATTTATCCCACGTAGGGTCCATTTTCTAAACCCGGCACACCCCCGTCGGACCCAAGGATCCAAGGACCCAGAGTGGGTTTGATTTTACCACATTGAGCTTTTGGTGTCCACTGGGGCAAAGAGACATGAGTGTCTTTTGAAAAACGCAAGAAAGTAGCAATAATTGATGAATGCTGTCCTCCATCGAGTCATTTCAGCATTTCATTTCATTGTCGGCCCTTTTGATACCCGTTTTAATTCCGCAATCACCAATTTTTGAAATAGTACCGAGGTCACGCAAGGGGTTATTTAGGCCGTGAAATGTACGACTTGAACCTGTACATAACTGATCAAGGATTATACGCATAAAGATTTTGCTGGACCGGGTTATGTACTGGTTCAAGTCTTGCATTTCACGTCCTAAAATATAACCCCTTGCGTAACCTCGCTAATGTCATTTAGGGCCGTAAATATTAAGCTCAAAAATAAGTTGTTATACAGAAAATTCTCATAAAGTCTGACGGAGAGTGTGCTTTTGGCTCACATTATTCCTTATTTGGAAGTCAACACTCTCCTTCAAAATCATCTTCCACTAAAAGCAAATTCCACACAATGTTCAACTTCTTACTAAATCTTCTCCTAAAAAATACACTCGAGAAATCAAACAGTAGTTTAAACTGACGAAAAATTGCATCCATTCTGTCACAACACATAATAAGCAAATACAATAAGGGTTTAAAACAATCATTTTATGGTAGCATCATTATAAAAAACACTTAGTACTTCTTAATGCCCTGTATGCACCCTGCATTTCACGCGGGGTATTAACAATCACAATGCTATTATTTTACGAGGATTTCCTCTTATTTGATATACCGCATGTTGTTTTTATAAGAACAAACCATATAAGAACAGAAATCTTCAAAAACCAAAAAACTAAGAACATCTTAAGCCTTCCAATGATAATTTCTGAACATGAATGGCTTTAAAACAGCTAAAATGGAACTTTTTCAGTAAAATTAAGAACATATTAAGAACTTAATTAGGGCGGCTTGAATTATTGAGAACAATTTAAGAACATCCCAACTGTCAAAGTTTTCTAACCACGGATGCTGATGCATACGTTTTCCTGTCATGGACTTTTATATAAACAGTTGTCTTTTCCGCACAGGAAGGAAAAAAAAACTGAGAAAACACAACACAGTTTATGCTATAAATTGACATGCCATGCTTTGATTCTGTTTAGCCGTGGGGGGGGGGGGGTACTAGAGTTGAGGGATGACGGGTATGTGCCGGACCAGACCCCTAAACCCGGACCCTTCGCTTAGAGAGACTATTTTTTGCTAAAAAAATTCGCTTAGAGTGACTTTGGAAGGTTGAAAGACCGACTCTTAAGGTCCACACATCAACCCAACAGCCCAGTTTAACTTAGCTACTAGAAGGTATACTTCACCAATCATGAATCTTAATCCAGACGGTTGTACTTGAGAAAATCGATCGCTTTCAGTGGCGGATAATACAGAAGGTTTGACGGAGAGTGTTGTGACTTCCATAAAAGAAAAAGCAACACTCCGTCAAAACTTTTGAGCACCTTCGTTCTGTATCGGTTACTGACTTTTTCCAACCAACCTCTTCGTGCTACCAGGGTTATTTGCGCACCTTTTGCATTTTAATATGGCGCGATAGATTACCCTGGAACTGGCTGCGAAAGTTCTCCACGATTCAACGAGACCAATTACGTAATGCTTTGGGCTGATTCCTTTGTAGTCACAAAAAGTGCATCAAGTACTCTCAATGCAATGAACACCTCGATGCCATGAAAAAAACGATCACCAAAACACCGACATTGCAAAAGTTTAAAACAAAAGTGAAAGTAGGTCTTACTTACCCAAACTCACTGGACTAGCGAGACGAAGCGAACACTCGTAAACGCGCATCAAGCAATTTTGTATTGACATAATTTTTTGTTTTTTTTAATTATTATATTGCGCACGGAGGCAGTCCCGGTATGCCATAATTTAACAATACTAAACCTAATGTGCAAATACTATAATCTCCTCAAAAGGTATGGTGTTTTTAGGACTTTCAATTTGCCAAAAAAGCATGAAAGGAACCTAGAAAAGTGTCAAAAGTTTAGTGTTTCCGGTGTTCAAAGGACTTTTTTGACTACAAAGGAATCAGCCCTTTATCGTTTCAGCGGTTAGTTTTTAGGTCACAAAATGACGTCAATAAACGTTCGGTTGAAGCAATGCAATGTTATCTGAATTCATTTTAACCAATAAAAGCCAACAACTTCATCATCGATTACGTAATCAAGTAAGTAAGTTTGCGACCGCAGTCGAGGGCGACCCGAAGGCTCCTTTTTCGATAGCTATCTACCCGAAGGTAGGGGAGGGCGCACCCTCGTTCTCATTCCCTTAATGCTGAGTGCCAAGCAGGACATCAGCGAGTACCAGTTTTCAAGTCTTTGGTCTGACCCGACTGGGGGTTGAACACACAACACTCTAACCACTCGGCCACCGTCGCTTAAATAAAAAATAAGCCAGTTCCAGGGTATTCTCTGCGTAGTGCACGTCATAGAAGAAAGTGTCAAATAGCCCATAGATACCCTAGGAACGAGGTTGGATTGGAAATAGTCATTGATCACACATC
Organism: Tiaropsis multicirrata; assembly: GCA_032270745.1. Lineage (NCBI taxonomy): Eukaryota > Metazoa > Cnidaria > Hydrozoa > Leptothecata > Tiaropsidae > Tiaropsis > Tiaropsis multicirrata. The sequence continues at coordinate 893 of JAUJPO010087892.1, read as the reverse complement.
ACTCATCTATCGATCGATAATCCAAAACAATCGATATCCAATTCATCGATTACCTATCGATTGTAAAAAGTGATTGGCTGTACCGAGTGTGACCGTTTGACTTCATACTCGTTTGGATTACACGCTTTTTCATAAGAATATTCATGATGAAATTGGTCAAAAATTCAAAAGAATGTCCTTTTAAGAATATTGCCATCTTAAATTTTTTAAGGCAAAATTCATTATTTGAAATTATTCTTAAATACATCTATCTAAATTCTTTCTCAAGCTGATTTTTTAATTTTTAATTTTCCTTTCCACTCCTTTGTAACCTGACCATTGCGTGAAAAGACCTGGGACTGATAAGAACTTAAGAATATCTCAAGAATATTTTAGGATGATTCTTAGCCAAAAGGTTAAAGAATATTCAACATGAAACCAAAAAAACACTATTCTTATAAAAAGAAGCGTGTAAAAGCAAGACCATAAAGCTTCAAAAGCCACAAAGTTGAGAACATGATAAGAACAATTTGAGCTTTCTTAGGAAGATTTTTTAAAAGGAAATGGCTTGAAAACAGCTAAAAGGTGACTCTTTTCAGTAACATTAAGATAACATGTGATTTCAGAAAAGTTAAGAATATCCTAAGAATATCCTAAGGGTTTCTTCGGTCACAGTGTTCTTATAAAAGAAACGTGTACAAAGCATTATTTTTAGCACTTGTAGCCTCCGATGTCCAGTGTCATTCCAAGCCATGACCTTTAGGCTTATTCTTACAATGTTGTTATATACGTAGACCGATACAAACGAAATGCCCTTTACAATATCTTCATTATTTTTAAATTCATGATATTCATGACGTAATCTTTTATACGGAAGCATTCCGAAAAAGCCGGGCTAGTGGCAAAATTAACAA
>JAUJPO010087781.1:0-24207 GCA_032270745.1 Tiaropsis multicirrata | reverse complement strand
ATTTATGACCTTAGACGCGTATGATCCAGCCTGTACATAGATTTTTGTTTACAAGTTTTGCTTAGACAAATTATGTAGAGGCTGGATCATACGCGTCTAAGGTCATAAATAGCTCCTTGCGTAACCTCGCTATTTAATATTTCAGAACTTTAAATTTGTTTCATCGCTGTTTTGCGCCGAATTGGCCTATAAAGTTTATCAATTTCGTTCCCAGGATATTTCTTCGCTCTTTGACAGCGCTATACCAAAACGTCATAAGAAAACGCAAAGATCACTTGGTACGAGGTTGACATTAATGACACAAAATTAGCTACAGTTACATCGTTTAGTTGCACGATAAAGGCAGCATAATTGCGCGATTAATCATTTTTTAAGTATTTTCAAAATGAGTTCAATTTTGATGAGATTATTATTGTTGACCATGTGTTCACAGCAGACAAATTTATTTGCCGAAATTAGCGTAAAAGTTAATCTTATAATTGCTTGTTGTTGCAATGAGGATGATATGCAGCACTAAAACGAGGCGCTGCATAAATATACTGCTTATCGGACAAAACTTAATCGGACTAAATTACCTTTCGGACATGCACTTTTAGTCACCTATAAATTTTTAGTTACTTTTATCCGACTAAGTTATCTGTATGTGTATGATAATTTGACCCACTGTCACGCCCATTTTAGATTTTTAATCGATATTTTTGACCGAAGTCGAAAACAATGTACTGTTATCTTATTTGCAAACCAAAGAATAATTTTCAAAATTGGTCTTTTTAGAGAGAACTTCGCCTCAAGGGTTAAAAAAAATGACAAAGTTTGCTAAAAAATCACTTTGATTGTTTATTTGTCCATATTTGGACCAACGAGTATACGAAGGTGCAAGATATAATGCTGGACTTTTAGAAATGTGCTTTTTCCTTCAAAGTTGATGTAAATAAGGTCAGTTATTGCTACCAGATGCAAACAAACCACTTTCAAAAGCAGTGTGTGTATTTTTGCTGATTTTCTGCTATTTAAAAAAAGTCTACAACCTTTTGACCGACTGTTTCACTAGATTCTGTATTCTTAATGAATGGTATTGTACGAAAAAAAGTAATTTAGAGGCCGTGTACCACACCCTAATTTGGCATTATGTCAGTCAGGACCGCCTACCACCACCCATCCTGCTTTGCTTTTCTATTTGTTTTGAGTTGCAGGAGGCTTTTCCGGCCTATTTTCGCAACTACGGATACTCTTTAGTTAGTACCCCGTCAGCAACCTTGGACTGACTACCCAATTCCCCTCGCATGGCATGGGTTGACCCGGGCGAAGGTTCCGAACCTTGATCTCCCGTACGGGAATCAAGGTTGATAACCACTGTACCACGGCGACTTTCAAAATGCCTAAACCAGGGGTTTACCAAGTGGCCTTGTTGAAAAGGCCGTAATAATACAAAACTACAAACAAGTCTTGTTTAGTTAGTCAATTTTCTGGTTTAATAGATAATCGAGACTTGAAAGCAATGAAAGACTTTAAAAAAGTTATAGATTATCCGGACTAACCCCGTCCGTAAAATATCGACTTTATATCTTAATCACTAAAACTTTGATTACTTTAGGAGTCCAACCTTGTAACTTGCGTAGTTGTTTTGTGTGTAATAAGTCGTGTGTGGGCACGTTCTGTATATTGGATTTTGAATTTCAACATAAGTATTTCGCAAGAAATGATGCTATTAAAAATCCTACTTAATTTGACCTTCTTAATAAATAATTGATCAGAAACTTGTCTGGTAACTCGCTAATTATTAGTATACAAATTGACCGGAAAAACAAATTTAGCGGCGCAGTTGCCAATCGAAATAGCGAAATTTTCTAATAATTTCCTCTAATAACAACCCACACTAGAATCTTTTTCGCAAAGTTCAACCACTTTACTCATTATGCAATACGCAATCGCAGTAGCAAAGTATCTTGTTATTATCTTAATGTTATCTTAATAGGCGACATAATTCCAAGTAGGATGTTATCAGTATTTTAAAGTGCTTTTTTTTCTTTCTAGTGACTTTCTAGTGTACTTAAAAACTAACATTTTTCTTAAAAAGAAAAAATCACAAAAAAATAACCCCTTGTTCACTTCATTAAAGCCCCCTCCTTAATTCTAAGAATCTCGCACGATACCTGAGGCTGAAAACGGTTGAAAAAATAAGCACATCAATAATGATTATGTTCTAATAAAAAAAACGCCTACCTCCCTACTGTTTCTTTGTTGCGTGCACTAGACCCAATATCTACGGAAAATCAGTTTCCGTAGAGGGTCTATTCCCGAGATCTTTCAAACTATAAGCAGGGCACTTGACGTGCAAACTCGAGCGGAACAAAATACCATTTTTCAAACTATAAGCAGGGTACTTGACGTGCAAACTCGAGCGGAACAAAATACCATTTCTCCGCCTATACTTCTGAAGGGAAATTATAAGCCAAAGAGACAATAACCACAGAGTACCTTATCGGACAAAAAAATGTCGGACAAAAGTGACGAAAATTTTGTCCGACGAATAATTTAGTCTGACGAAAAATTAGTCTGACATTGTTTTTTCTGATAAGGTATACTAGTAACGAACGATAGCCGTGAGGTATACTCTAGTTACAGGGCACTGCTTGTTCCAACCCTCCTGAGACACCTGACATCGTATCTCTACCACTCAGACAATAACAACAATAACATAAAAATCATAAAGCCATTAATTGTTCTTTGTAAAGAAGTGAGCTCGTGTAGCTTGTGAAAAATTGTTGCTCTTTAAAAAAGCGACCTGGAAATTTAATACCAGGAATTTTGCTATTATGTGACTTTTTTTTAAATATTTTTTGTTGTCATCTAATCACCGCCCTACAAGTAGCATGCACAAACACGTCTTTCAGCATGTTCTACTTGTTAACTTATTGTACGAAACTTAAAGGAAACTCTGAGAATCTTGTCGTATAAAACTCGTATATGAATGTTTTATAACAGGTTGTGTAAAATACACTCAGGCACAGAACGTTGTTTCAACATTGTTTTCGCAACGTCCATATAACATTCTGATGTTGAAACAACGTTCCGTGCCTATTGGATGTGCGACCCACTGGTATCCGCCCCCCTGGTCAACCCAGTGAAAAAGGCCCCGTTGGAGTAAATAGTCACCCCAGTGGAAAATGGGACGTTCCTTCTCATCCCAGTTGTCAAAGAAAGAAAATACAAAGAACCACCCCATTGAAAATATGCAGAAAAAACAAAAGACATTACCACTAAGCTTTAACTCAGTGGGAGTAGGTTTACAAAGAGTTTTTTGGGACCCACTTGGGCACAAATACATGAGTGGTTAAACCTATGAAATCACAAAATAAATACCAAAGCAAAAGAAAAAACTACGGTATTAGAATCATTTAAAAAAAAGGCGCCCGAAAATGCAGTGCAAAAATGGGTCAACCAACCGACCAACCAACCTTCTGTATTCTCAGTATAAAGCCATAAAACTCATGTCATGTCATGTCAAGACAGTTCACACACAATACATAATGTGTAAAAAATAAATAGAAGGAAATTTAAAAAAAGGCCAGAGTTTCAAAATGTTTCGTCAAAGTGGAATTTCAAAAGGAAGATTTCTCTGCACAGGGTAGGTCGCGGAAACATCTTTTAAACGTCAAAGAGACATTCTTTTTTAGTCGATGCTTGCACATGTGGAAGATCTTCCCATGTTAAACCACGCCAAAACTCAATTGGGTGCAAGCGTGGAAAATGTGTTTCACAGAGAAATTAAGACCCAGTTAAATAGAGTCGTGCTGGTTTATCTCACAGCATCTACTTGTTGGAAATGTGAAAAAAGAAAATAGTTTGACAATTTTAAAGAATGGAATGAATTTCTTGAAAAAATGAAAAAGAAAAATTGGATATACTTCTAACCGTGTGCCAAAAGATTACGATGAAGAATGGTTAGAGAAAGAAAAATACTCAGCACAGCAGTAGGGCACGGAACGTTGACTAAGGCCAGAACTTTATTTGAAAGCTGAAACAATGTTGGAATAACGTTGTGTGCTGGCTTGCTGGGTCAGCATCGTTTTTTTATAGACGTGTTTGAAAGAGTTTAGTGTGTTAATTAGGATCCGTTGCTAAATGAGTTAAAATACTCCTTGAAAAGTCTTGCCCCTTTTTAAAGGTTGGTGGTAAATTCAGTAAAACCATGTTAAAAAAATTAAGTGGAAGATAGTTCAAAATTTTAGAACTGAATGTAGAGTTTAAAATCATAATTGTTTAAAAAAGTGCAAATTCCCTTTTGTTTTTCGGGTTTTTTTGGTTGGGTTGTCCAACCCCTCAATACCTTTTAAGCGGGTTAATTTTTGCGAATTCTCCTGATTTTGACCTAAAGTCTTTCACTTTCCTAGGGGATTATAGGGGTAAAAAGCATGAAATAAAGAATTTGGCGAGAGTTTAACAAAAATCGCGAAAATTAAACCACTCTCACTATTTCATTCAGTCATGTGTACTTACCAGAATATGAAAGTGATAAGCAAGTAGCAAATAATAAACCAAAACTGTTCTTCTCCACATCGTTCGGTAAATTACATTCTCCAAAAAGAAAAATAAATCTTTTGTCCAAAATCCAGAATAGGTCAGCGCTTGAAAATAAATTTCCAAAATTTATTTAAAATTCCAAAAGTACCAAAAATGTGACCCAAAATTTTTTAACAAAAATATCCACACAATAAATCTTTTTTTGATTAATTGATTTTTTACTCGTTGATCCAACCAAGACAATATTTTTCTTTCTCCGTTACACTGTAAAAATATTCTGAAAATTCAAAATTGAAGAAAAAAAGAATTATATGAGATGAACCAAAGAAGCGACGAGAAAAACACTTCACCACAGTGATGAAAAAAAGTGTTTTACTAGTGGAAAAATTGAAAAAAATATATATTGGAATTCATGAACTAAAATGTCAAATTCTATGAATTATGTTACAAAAATTCTGACAGGTCAATACAGACAAGTTATTTTTTTCAATTCAGTAATATATCTATATAAAACTGTACAGTGAATCGAAAAAAATAATTTATCTGTATTTTACCATTTTGTTATTCCTTTAAAACTTCTAAGATTTAAAATCGTAGACGTCCAGAAAGCCGCAAAGAACAGAATTAACATAAATCTTATTATTTACTAAAGGATTTGACACGCCTCAAAAACAATATAAAGATCTTCTGGTTTTGATAGGAAGTCTTTCTTGAAAGAAGATTTTTTCCTCTTCAAAGTTGAAACCAGTTCCTTGGTTCAAAGGACAAAAAACTTTAAGTCAATCCTAAAATCTAGTCAAAAAGAGTCAGAAAGGGTCAAAATACTGATTTTACGGATACAAGTTTTAAAGAAAATTTGTGCATTTGAAATATTTAAATAATCAAAGTAAATCAAATTCAATATCTCATGAAATAATACGTCTTTTATTATTCTCTAAATTCGATAAATAAATTGGGCTATTTCCCGAATAGGTTTATTCTCATAACTTACCCCGCTGACATTTTACATTTTCAAACCCCGGACAGTAGTTTTACGCCCGAAAAAGCGTCGATTTTTCCCTTGGACATCTGAAACTACCCGCCGGAAACCACAAATTTACCCCGGACATGAATTAATTTCATGTTACCCCCGTTACCCCCGAACACATACTCTCCATCCACCTATGCACAATTATTTTATGGAAAAAGCAAAAATTCCTGAAGTTCCTTCTCTCATTAACCCTTTCTATGCCGGAGCATATTCCATATTCCTCAAAATATCAACAAATTTCTTTTATACACCCCCCTCTCCCCAACATTAGAAAAACCCTAGAAACATGTCTAGTATATTTGTCACTCGACCTTGCAACTGGACAACATTGGACATCGGCACGGGCTACCATAAAAAAGATCGCTGTACCCACTATTGTTAAAAGCTTGTCTCGGTAATTAACTGGAACTGCCATTGAATTGCCAAATACGGACAGTTTGAATAGCATACCGGGGCGAATTCAAGAAATAGACTTCAATTTCTTTGTTTGTACGACTTTCAATCCCATCATCCTTTTCGCTTATTACTCTTGCACGTTAATTACATTCAGTTACAAAGAAGAAGTAATAACTTTCACGGATTCATAATTAAAACGAAAAGGATTTTGGGATTGAAACTCGTACAAATACAAGTACAAATAATTATGACGTATACTTAACGGCGAGCGCTATTTAATAATTCTTTTCAAAAAGTATTTGCACTCGGTCTTTGAAAGTTATTTCCAGGGAACTCACCATAGATTCACATGGCTCTGTTTATATTTAAATTGATACTTAAATACAAGAATACCCAATACATTTTCATTTAACAAACGAAGTAAACTCGCACAATTCCTCATCCGGTTTCCCAGCATGTATTTTAGTAAACTTACAGTGAATAAGTCTTCAAAATGATATTCAATTTAAAAGGGCGGAAAAACAAGACCATTTATATTCACATTCTATCGCAAATGAGAGATAGTAGCCTCCTTCGGGAAATGATCAATACGAAAAGGTTCTCGACGATACGGCGAAACCCCTATTAGAATGCATGAAATTATAAGGTTTTGTACGTTAACATTTATGCGATTATTTCGAGAAAAAAAATTCAAAATATTTTCCACGAAAAATTGAAAAAAAAACAGACCGTTTGAAAATAACCGTTTAACGATATAGAGTCACACAAACTAAAAGTGAATCTACGTTCAATGAAAAGCAAAGTTGAATCTCTTATAGAAATCAACCAAACAATAAGTACCTTGTTTTCTAATTCGTACCCAAAACGTACTTAAAAAGGGTACTTCAGAGGAAAGAATTTCAAGTGCTCCTTTTTAAAGAAAAAAAGATAAATCTCTCGTTGCAATCACTATAAAAATAAACGCAAAAATACCACTTGAAATAGTGCTTTGGTTTGGTTTTATAAACAAACCGATCGATTGATAACTACTTCACATTTTTCCATCTAGACAAAAAACTTGCGATTCACCAAACTCATAAATCTTCAAAGTGCGTAATAAATTTCGTACGGGACAAAGCTCGGGTGTTAAGCTTCTTTAAAGGAAGAAAGTTTCGCGAGGCGAAAAAATCGCGAAATTTTGGGATTTTACTTTCGCGAATGGGCCATTTGACTATATTTCGCGAGAATTAACTTTCGCGAAAAATGTAATTTGAAAATCTTTTTATGCCTCTCTGTAGTGTAAATCTCTCCTGAAATAATGTTTTTGAAAAAATTTGGAGAAAAAATACATTTCGCGGTAATTAACTTTCGCGCATAAAGACGTTCAGCATTTTTCGCGGGAACTTACTTTCGTTATTTTGCTAAAAAAATCGCGAACTCGCGAAAGTTTCTTCCTTTAAAGTATATGATAACTGTTTCGTCATGCATTACCGTGACATCAGCCCGGGGAGCGTACTAGGGTTGAGGGGTGACGGGTATGTGCGGACGAGACTCCTCGAACCCGGCCCTTAGAGACTCTTTTGACTTTTTCTGTTGTTTTTTTGCGACCCTTAGAGAGACTTTGGAAGGTTAAAAAACCGTCCGCACATATACTAATCAACCAATTTCACCGGGGGACATTCACCACATTGTAATTTTGAAGAGTAATTAGGCGGTTTAGCAAAACTGAATGGGGTATCCAAACTATTTGCGAAAATAAAAAAACCTTAAATTGTACAAACTTCATTTGAAAAAAAAAACACTTCAAATTTGAGGATATCGCATGCTATTATGACGTCATAAATAAGGCTAGAGCACTCAGCAATATTTCGTGCACACATTTAGAAACAAATCTTGAAGGAAAACATTATCTTGAAGCCAATTTGACGGTTTAAAAGTCAGTCCGACTGTCGTTACAAAAATGTGCTGAAGTTGCAAAGCATATGTCTTCTTTTTATAATCCTAAAAGTAAATTCCAGAAAATTTGTTATAAGAGCAAAGAATAACAAAAATTGTAATAAAAAGCAGCAACACTCGCATTTCTAAAACAGTCTGATGATTTGATTTTAAGAACCAATCAACGTGCTTGCTTTCCACTACTGACGGGCTGCTGATTCAGCATATGGTCTATTAACACGAGAGATTGGCTTTAACATTCTGGATTCTGGAACACAACCTGTTATGAAAAAACTAGAGCAATAGCTCATTTGAAAAACTTTCTTTCTGTTTCTTTGTAAACTGTTCTTGTTTGTGTTGACTGTGTGACCCTTTATGAAGACTTTCAAAGCTAGCAAAAACTGACCAGCGATTCTTAACCCTTTCTATATATACCAGCCATCCAAAAATCGGCCCTCCTGAACCTCTAATAAATGACTTGGTTTGTCTTGAAACTGCATTTTCTTCCGAAGTTGACGAACTATGTTCCTTGAAATAATGTATACATGAGAAATTGTCTTATGTAAACTTTATCATTTGTCACCCACGGCATAGAAAGAGCCAAGGTCAACACGTACCCGACAACCAAAAAGTTTTACCACTCAACGATGGAGAGAGTGGTTTCACTGAAGTTGAAAATGAAAACCAAAGTAACTGTCCTGCATATTTGTTAAAACATTGTGGTTTTACTTCAAACATAATAAAGAGAATTGAAAAATAGGTACCTTTTTTTCCTCATTCAGTACGAGTTGAATCGAGACGCCTTGAATACAGTATTGTTACCCATCCACCCTTGTCCGAAAATAAACTTGCATTGAATCTAATTTTGCAACACAGTGGTCTTGAAGAATACACCCTACTAAATAATTGAATATCGTCCCATTACTAGGATTCAGTTAGTTCCATTGAGGTAGGAATACAGTGTTTATTTCTCGTGGATGCGTGAATGTCAAACTTCGTACTGAGAGATCGTATTCAGTCTGATACCCTTTGCTCCGATGTCTTGGTCAACAAATCTCTTTAATAAAAACACAGTATTAACATTTATATTGGTAAAGAAATTAGAAAAAAGTTTAATTCCAAATAATACAGAAATCTTGTGTCTTTTTTTAAAATACATCTGATATACTCTGTTTTTCCTCGCTCTTTTTGAAAAATGAATTTTCAGTATTTTATTCCGTAAAGGCCGGAGCAAATGCATCAAAATTTTTATCGAAACCCATCAAGTTGAAAGAAGAAGGAATTCAGCCTATCACGTCATGGAAAATTATTGATCGAGCGCCAGCCTACCGCAATGGCAGTAAATCTTGTAGTCTCTGTCTAACCGAGAAATATCACATAATCACGTCTGAACTAAAATTGCTTAACAAAAGATCGGAATTAATCTCGAAATGTAGACATTCAAACAAATTCTATTTAAACTATTACAAAGTAGTCCCCCCGGATGATTAAACTTTTTATCACTCTTTATCGCTTTTATTGTTTTTATTGCTCTTTTATTAAAGAATTATTTTGTCAGTACATATGATGATCGCTTAAGGCGTGAAACTCCGAGTAATGTACATTTTTATCAGTGAATTTTGAAATATATATTTTACTAAATAAGGCTCTACTTTTCTTGTATTGAGCACTGTTTCAGCATGGTTCTTGTTTACTGAAATTAATTTTTGATCCACTCAACCAAATTTAATGTATGATAGACCAAAATTTAAGTAAGTCTTTCCACTACATGTTGAAAAAAAGATTTATGGTAAAATCTGTTTTATGGTAAAATCTGTTTTCGTTTACCCACAATTCTGCGTCAAACTTGTATACTTTTTTGTGGACCACCCGGTACAGACCTGTTGTCTAACATTGTAGTTTTTCAACAGTTTTTTTCTGGATAAAATTTCCTTTTTTGTCACTTCCTTATTACAGCGTAACTTATAACATCATAAGTCATAATTTAAATATTTTTTTTACTTTCAGCTTCATCAAATTGTTCTTTTTTTGTCCTTTATTTTAAACCTAATCTTTACTGTATAGTCTTATAATTTTAGTTTTTAACTGTAAAGTAGAATATCTTCTGAAAAAAATACAGCTTTCGAAATTATTTGAGCCTCAGAACTGTTCTTACTTTTTGGCCATTTTGAGTCTCATTGTTCTTTATGAAATTGTACTTATAAAAAAGAGTGCAGCACAAGGAGAAAAAACAAAATTTATTTTTTCTTACCTCTTTTCTGTAGATAATCCAATGCCCTTTCCACACCTGAGCTATACTCCTCCTCATACTTATGTGTGCCCCGGGCCTAAAAAAGGAGATATTGAAAACAACTTCATCAAAAAGCCTTCCATTTGTTTTCAAATTCCTACAAGAGAATATAAACTTTCCTTTACACGATAATTTTCATTTTGAATTATCTTAGATGGCTTTTAGCAAAATAGTTAAATTATCTTTTGAAGATTGTGTGTTTTAGAAGATTCAGTTTTGGTAATTTCAAACGACAATATCACTGAACTCTAGACCCCAATCCAGTGAATCGAGCTTCTCACTATTTTGATATAGGGCATAATAGTGCCCAGTCGTTTCTGTTTTTAAGAGAAGAAACTCATAAGAATCGGAAACAGCATAGATTTGTTGCCAAAAAACAGACACATATACGTTGTTATGAAAATCCGTAAGGAAATAGCTTATCTGGTATTCAATATGAAGTTGTGGACCTGCCATTTTGAGATCACTTAAGTTTTCCGTAGCAAAGTCTCTTAAACGAGATTGGGGAACGAAGCATCGAGACAAAATTCTGTCTCTTTTATTCAAGCAGTTTTTAGAGACTTTTGTACTAAAAAAACAACGTGGCCTCATATGGGTGAGTATTCTTCATGCTCTGATTTAAATAAAACCACCATAGTGACTTACTATAAGATCAGACTTTTCGTCACAGCCATAAGGTTTAACACATTTAATGGACACCGCAAATCTAAACAAGGAAAACAATCATGTGTAACAAACGTGTCCCTCGTCTCTACAACTCCTCATTTATTTTTAAATAAAACTGTGTGTTAAAGGTAGCTGCATCATAGGGAAAAGATACCATATTGTGCAGTGGGGTCTCATCCATTCCCTAAGTTGAAAATGGAAAAATCGAGCATTGAAAAACGTTAAATCTATTGATGCCTCACCAGACAGGTTACAAAAAGACAGCAACAAAACGTCATTCTCGAATCTTTGCCCCTCCCCCCTAACTCAAATACCCATTATATGTTACAAACCTCTGATAAACCTCTTTCTTGAAAACCTGATTATGTAATTTTGATTATTATGCTTATGCGATCAACTATGCTGTATTCCCATTTTAGTAAAAGTCAATTTACTTAGGATCACAGAAAGAATTTTCAATGGAATTAAGAGTCTTTGGGAATAAAAAAAGTCGACTCACGTTTTCTTGTTCTCCAGTGAGGCGTAGTCGAAAAAATAAACATTCACTTTTTTCTTCTTTCCCACACAATTACTATGGAACTAAAATTGAAAAATGCAATATATAAATGAGTCCTTTCAGTGTGGCTTTTGAATCTGATAACAATCGTACCAAGCCTTATAAATAAAATTTAGCAGAATAGGTTGAGATTTTGTTTGTTTCCTATTAACCATGCATAAAAATTACAAAGCTTATTCAAAATCCTCATGCAATGTATAATCAAAAATTCTATCAAAATCACAATGTATTTTCAGAGTGCGAATTTTTAATAGCACTATTTCTGTGTTGTCAATCACACTTTAATAAACAGACATACTAGTGCAGGCCAGTATGGAAATTTGCCAAATTTGGCAAACACCAGATCGCCTTGTTCAAAGCCACTTTGGCGATTCCTTTTCAAGGGGCTTGGGAGACAATCATTATCACTGCTCGACGCCTCGCTACTGCTTTCATTTAATGGGGTTGGCGTACCGGGCGGCGCTGGTTCGGCGACCACTGGAATCTCAGCACTACAATAGACAATAGCGAGGTTACGTTAAGTGGGATAAATCAAAGCAGGTGGTGGCGGATAGCAACCCGCGACCGTTATCCCGCACAAACTAGGACGCTTGATTGGCTTGATTTGGCGGGCCACGATTCGCTATCCGCCGTCCTCCTTTGATTTATATCCCTTAACATAACCTCACAAATATAAAGTGTGAGATACATGTATATAATTTGAATAGATAATTTTATAAATCACCACAGTAATTTGTTTTTGTTTCAATATTCGAGAATTTCACGTCTGAATGATTACGAACAAAAACAATTACTTGTCATTGATAAATGTAAGATGTTCCTTTAAGTCAAAAGTCTCTTTAAACGAATAATCTACAATAAAAATCCTACGGGGTCATCAATCAAATTCGGAAGTTTTTTTTCAACCAGGGAATAACAAAATACATTGATATTTGTTTGAAGAATTGATGGGGATAACACAATTGAGCAGGGATATACCGAAGTGTTTTCAATGGGTCTTTTTTCCAGTGGGAATTTCTATGCTGATAGTCCACTAAGGGCCAGGTTTTTGGACTTATTTTCTCAGTGGGTAGGGGTGTTAACACGTTCTTTTTATAAGAACAAAATATATAAGAACATAGACTTCGAGGTCAAAAAATTACGAACATGTTAATCAAGAGCATAGAAATAAGAACATTTTTTCATTTTTGATTATGTACACATTAAGAACATTTTAAGGCTTGAAACCAAAAAAAGCTAAGAACATTAGAAGGATTCATCGAATTTCAATGTTCTCATGAGAAAAACGTGTATTATATCAAGGATACATATCAACCTTTGCTTTAGAGTAGAACTAGAAGGCTTCTTCTTCTTTTTCCTCTTTACCTTAAAAAATAAAACAATATGAGATCATGTACTGAGAAAAGAAACTGTGGTCACTCGAGCCAATGCATTTTTATTACCAGACTTTTAATTCTAGAATCACGGTCAAAATTGCAAGGCAAGCAGAAAGTCATCAACTGAAAAAAAAACAATTTGGGACAATTGCGTGAAAGCAAAATTATAAACCAGTTATCCCTAAAAGATAACTCTTTATCATGAAATGAACAATGGATTTTCTTTTCTCATGTATTTTTAAGGAATATTTAATTTCGTTATTATTATAATCTGTTGATTTATTTTGATCGATTTGTGGTACTCAAATTTACCCCTAGACATTACAAATTTACCCCCAGATATGATCCAATTTCACGTTACCCGCCACCTGTGAACAACTGCCCATTTCTTTTCTGGAACAGCTCATTCCCCCTTATAAATCAGCTTATTGGTTAAGTTTTGATAAAGCTTTATGATTTGAAATGTGATTCATGATGTTCATTACGTCATCTTTTCTACAAAAGACATTCCAATAGGCCGAATGTTTCCCCCATAATAAATGATTAAATTTGTCCAGGGGTAAATTTGGACGTCCGAGGGTCAAAATCAAAGTCAGAATTACAATACAGGGTTACATTAGTAGGGTTTGTTACATTTAGAAAGACTTTGTGTGCAAGCGTGTTTTCAAAAAGTCTCTACACGTTGAGTGCATTTCTATTTATTGTCATCTGGAAAAGAAAGCCAAGTCAATTCTCTTGGGAAATTTTTAAAAATAAAAAAGTTTAACTATTTTTAGCTTTTTATGACACATGCAATAAAAGTTGATTCTCACGTTAATTGTTTTCAACAAAAATGCATGTAATTAAGAATTTTATAAACAAATAAAAACTTTTAAAACACTCCATTGTCTCCAGATCTGGAGTTCCGGCGAACACAAGAAAATCGTCTGAACGTTACAAACCCACACACGCGGCAAGATTTTTTTTTAAATGTAAAAATCGTCCCGCTGTGCGGGTTTGGTACAGGCTAGTAGGCACCCCCTACATAATTCTCGTCTGGGAGCGTCCATCGTTGATACTCATTAAGCTGAAAGATAAATCTACTTACCATCATAAACAACACCACTAATAACACAAAAGGATTTTCTGCTACATTCTTGTGTGTTGTGTGTTATGTTTGGAAAAATATTTTCTTTTAAATTTTTTTTCTTCTGTTGAAAAAAAAGAAAAAAGCAATACAAGAAAACACCTAACAACTTTGTTAACTATTGATGAAATGTGCAAATTGATTACAAATTAATAGAGGAACGGAAATACACAATTGCTGCTCCCTTACTATTAGATAAGGTCTCGTTTTCGATCAAATTGAAAGACGCCATCAAATCTCCTTTAAAAGAAGAAACTTAATTTAACCTTAAATTCGAAACAAATTTGTGGGCAAGAAATGTTGCTTCCTTATTCGATTTCTAGAGTGTAAAAAGGACTTTACACGATTTCAAAAACTACTTTAATTTAATTTACAAGAATTTCAGAGGCTTCAAATTTCTGTACGTTCAATTTCCAATGTAAGACAATGCAAACATTTGACATGGTGCATAGGTGAAATCGAAAACGCATTCAACATTTACCCCCCCCCCCCTCATATCGAATTAAGGAGACTTTCTACAATTCAATAAACTTTCTAATTCGATAAAAATCTCATTCAGTGACTGCTGATACAGAAGGTTCTCAGAAATTTTGATGGAGAGTGTTGCTTTTGCTCATATTCCTTATAAGGAAGTCAACACTCTCCGTCACAAAATGTTGAGTACCTTCTGTATCTGCCTCTGTCATTCACCTTGAATATAGAATTTTAGAGATTCAACTGTACAGCATTTAATTCTTCACTCCTTTTTTTGAAGAACGGGCGGGTTATTTTCCTCTGTGGAAAATATTCTATCAAGCAGATATCAATGGGTCATGTGAAAATACTCGTGAAGAAAACAAAATATATAAAGACAATTGACCTATATCACAACTGACTATGTTGTAATGGCATGTTGTATGCTATTATATAAATCTAATACTAAAAATTATAAAAATAATTCATAAAGTAACCACAAGTTATTCAACCGAAAAAAAATATCAAATTATTCTAAAAAATTGTTCATTTTTTGTAAATTTCATGGCAGATCTTCTTCAAAAACCAAGAAATCACCATAATCATCATGATCTTTCTAATTTCATGATGGACGTTTGTTTACTGTAGTACAAAATTCATCAATCAGATGCCAGAAAATGCACCATCAGAAGAATTCCCAAAACCTTCAAATTTCCAGATCATTTTTGCTGACCATATTATGATGTATAAAAGGCTGTTCCTTTAATAATGTTTGTGTGTTCACATCACTATACTATTTGCAAAAGCATGTTCAGACTTTCTTAATTTTGCCAACCTTCTCCAATATCAATAATTGCACAGATTTTTTCATCAGCAACAACACGATGAAGAGCTGTTTTGAACTGAAACCATAATACTGATCAGCCGAATATTTTATATATCAAGTATTAAGTGGATTTCTTATCATGAATTCGCCTTAATTTTTCTCTTTTTCCTCGATTGAAGTGTTTCTTCCATGGTTTCTCTACAAGTTGGCCATCTTCGTTGACAAGGACAGGTCCTGACGTACCTGTCGGCATTTTAAAATGGAAACCAGGTTTCTTCTATAAGACAACAAGGTATGATGAGTATTTTTTGTAAAGGGTCTGTTTGAAAAATAGTCATTCCGTTCGACACTAAAGTCTATGTTGCAAAAAGATTGTCACATAAAGAAAATTAATGTGTAGAAACCAGGATGGTACTAAAGACACAAAAGGTAGGTAAGTGATACTGTTCTGGTTTCTACATAGAGCAATTTTCACTTTTTAGTGTTGGACGGAATCGACCAATTTTTTCAAACAGACCCATCATTCCTACTATCAATTGATTAAGGAAATGCACTTTTCCAGAAAAAAAAATGCACCCCCCCCCCTTGATGAGGATGTCGATTTTTCTTAACACCAAGCCCCCTTCCCCTGGATATCCTATGATATTAAAAATTTCAAACCCTCTTGAATATCCTATATCCTGGGGGTACCGTTCTTTTTCTGGAAAAGCCCAAGCATAGGAATGGGAAAATGCAAAAATATAAGAAGCATAATCAAGTCGAATAACATTCTTTTGTTTAGATTTTAACAAAAAAATAATTTGTCATCTTTAGGGGATGAGTTTTAACGAGTCACTTACTTCTTCAAAGAATTCCTGGTCGACTTCACTTGTTGTTTCTTTTCCAATTCCCTATGAAAGATTAAAAAATCTCTGTTGTAATCAAACCGTTATGACAAAATGAAAAGGTATGAATAAGGTAGAAATGTAAATCAATAAACTTTAGAATATTTGTATATATCAAGCTTAATTCCCATTCAATTTGTGCGCTATTTTTTGGGAGTTTGTAGCTTTTTAAACGCACGTACTAAAACCATCCCAAATCATTTCAGAGAGCTCACAATAAAACAATTAATATGCCAAGTCATTCATAATACAGTCCATTAGATTATAAAACAATAACAAACAATAGAATGTTTATTGGCGCAGTAAGTCAGTTAAGTGATTTTAATAAGAGACACTGTGTGTCAAAACAACAAGCGCGTTTTAATGCAAATCCTGCTTTAGTTTACTGTAAAGAAAAATGGATATTTTTACTTTTTGTGATGCAAGAATTTCTTTCGTTTCTCTTATAATCATGCGCTCCAACACTTTGGATGTGATGGGAGTTGATTGGAAGGCTTCTGGAGTCATCTCTGGTGGCGGATGACAATAAAGGAGCTTACCCTATAAAATACAAAAAGAATCAACACTAATCAATTTAGTTATGGGAAAAGATTCCTCCCTGAAACATATTCCTTAAATCACAATCCAAATGAAACCCCCCTCTCTGTAAGTACCTTTTTTTCTTCTGAAAAATAGTAATAAATTCAAATTATTTATACTGGTCGACCCAGTGACAAGCTTTAACAGAGTTCAACAAAATAAAAACATATAAGATGGTTGTCTTAAAAACATTGTAACTTTAAAAAAATGTAACCAACAAAGTGACTCATTTGAAAGGAGAACATGATAAAAATTACTTTGATGAAGTCTTTCAATATGTATCTTGAGGCTCTTGGACAATCAGGTGTGCCACTGGATGTCATGTATCCTCTCATTTCTTGAAAACAATGAACAAAAAAAAGTCGAGGGTGTTTTTCAGAATAAACATATATTATATTATATGATCTATGCTGGCGTAAACACTACTAATCTATTCAAATCTTTATATACGAACCCTAGGAGGAGGGGGCACTCGATCTCAAAATTACGTTCTGACAAAAATTGGACCCTCACAGTGCACATCCCTTTGAAACAACCTCGAAAAACCTACCCTTATGGGTCGCACATCTGGTAGGTATGAGTGCCAATTCCCCGGGATACAAACATAAAAACGAGTAGGGTATGTGTCTCGCTAAACATTTTCTCTAAAATTGCAAAAAGATTCTTCATTCAGCTCATTGTTACGCACACAAAAATACAGTTCAGAGTAAAATTACTTTACTTTTTAAAAGAACCTACTAGCATATGCGGATAACATTTCTTCAGAGGTTGGAGGACGGTTTTCATCTTCGTTTTCTCTCGGTTTTTGTATGTTGATACCATAAGTGTTTTCAATGATTTTACGCGGTATCATTTGACATAACTGATGGTAAGAGAAAATATTATTAGTATAGTGGAGGATATTATTTCAAAGGTTAAAAATATTAACTAGAAATTTAAAATAGGAGACAACACAATTTTGCACAAAACTGTTTAGGAAGCCTTTTGCGCTTTCAAACAAAGATTCTTCTAATAAAGATGGCATCAGTGGTTTGTTTGATTGCATGAATGGGCTTTTTTGGTTGTGTGAATGCATAAATTTTGAAAAAGATCACTTGCGTGATGCGTGATGCACGAAAAGTGAATTTTCACGTGAATGCTAAATTTTCCACAATTTCCCCAGTTTACGTGAACTTTTCCCAATTTTAGAAAATCGGCATTGCGTGATAAAGATCACGTGTTGAAAAAAAGTCTTAATAATAAAAAAGAGATACCACTGTAGTTGGAGCGACATGATCTCGTAGTTGATCAATCGGTAGAATACCATTCAAAACCATGTCGGCTTTGGTGGAGATGAACGTTGGGAAAACAAGTCCAGGGCAATCACACAAACATAGTTCATCATCGATAAACAAAGTCTGAAAATAGAAAGTTAGCGTGACAATAGACAATAGAAACAATAAAAGTTATACACCATTTGCCATTTTCTTTATAACGGGTTCTGATAAAACTCAAACCATAACGAATAACAAACAACAATGAACAATATAGAAGACATAAGACTAGTCCACACTGGTGCAAATTTCCTGCATGCTTTGTTAATTAACTGATTTCAACAATGGCATTTTTAAAGGGTTTCGAAGTCAATTTATCTATTAATTGTTCTCTAATACAGGCGTTCCCATAATCAAAGGCTAAAAACAAATCACCTTAAACAAAAGTTGCCTCAGGCTTGTATGTTCATATAAATTAATATAGTATATCTACTTTTGAAGAATTTTTGGATCAACATAACATGATCAGACATTGACTTTTTTAAATGTTTTATCAATGAATAATAAAACATTGAACTACGCAACAAAACTTACCTGGCGTTCCCTCCCCCCTAAGACTTTGTTGCGAGCTGGAAATTTTGGAATTTTAAGGGGGGACTAGGGCTCATGGGGGATAAGAGGTGAAAGAGAATTAGGAGGGACAAAGATTGAGATTAAGAGAGCAACCAAGAGAACCAAAAAAAAAAGTTAACCAGGACAGATCCAGCATGACTATACCCAAAGGGGGATAAAGCTCACATGAGGCATGGAGAGACAAGCAATTCTTAGGGGGAAGCTGTGACCCTCGAGGACACCATGACTTTTAACCTCAGTGAAAAACTTACTTGGAAATGTTTTGTTTTCCCTGGTGTGGCTGAAACGGAGGTCTTCTTTTCTTTCATCAGTGCATTGATTGTGGAGCTTTTACCTACATTTGGATAACCTACCTGCAAATTAGAAAATTTGTATGTCAAATTGTGTAAGTATAGCCAGCAATAATCTACCAATCCAAAGTCAAGGTTTTCTAAACATCTCTAATGTTTAAACATGGTGTCTCCGATAACCAATAAAACATTCAATTTTGTTCAATTATGAGATGGGTGAAAATATTTTATAAGAGACTTGCCTCGATTATACAAACTACAATTTCTTTGAGATTTACAGAGACAAAAAAATAATTACCAATCCAATTGTAATGAATTTGTTTTCTTTTGTCTTCTTTAATTGCTTGAAATGTTCCAGAAGTTCTGTACGTGAAAGAATTTGAGGAGGTTTGTTGGCATTTTCATCCAGAACGGCACTTTTTTCCTCAAAAATAACAGTTTGACTTGGCAGATTTTCCTAAAATATTATAAATAAAAAAACATTTATTGCTTTCAAAATGTCGCCTTCCTTTGTTATAGCTAGTTATGGGGATCATACCAATAAACTTTGGTGTTGTCAGTGTTCAGAAAAGAAGATCACTTTAGTAAGTACTCTTAAAGGAGTTTCAGCATAGTTTTAGATGGTTTGCATCCAAAGGAATAAAAGAACTCTAACAAAACTCCTCAGAATGACTTACATTCATATTTCCTTCACTTTCACTGTTTATATCTTCGCTTGTGCTGAATGCGTCTTCGCTTTCTTGTTCATCAATGATTAATTCATTATTTAATCTATCCGCAATTTCTTTTTCTTCTTCTTCTTCATTTTCTTCTTCTTCTTCTTCTTCTTCTTCTTCTTCTTCTCCTTCTTCTTCTTCTTCTCCTTCTTCTTCTTCTCCTTCTTCTTCTTCTTCTTCTTCTTCTTCTTCTTCTTCTTCAAGAATCTATGAAAAAAATGTAATTATCAAGTAAATACCGAGTGACCCACAAAAAAGTGTTTGATGGTCTCGTGGAGCGAAACAAATGGTTTTCTAATTAACATATTTATTTCATTAGATAGAGCACAGTCTAACCTAAATTTTGAGGTATAACTTTTTTAATTTGGTTCAGTATTTATCAAGTTATAAGCTTTTAAGGTAAAAAGTCACTTTAAAAAAACGCATCAAAAAAGGGGCATACTTTTTTGTGGGTCACCCAGTATTATGCGCAAAGTTTTTCTATTCATAAATATAGCTGTCTAGAACTTTCATTGCTATGACGTTTTTTTTACTTTTTAAATATAGCAGAATTGGTTGCATACGCGTCTAAAAACTTTTCAACACATACATCATCTTCTGATTCGTAGAGTGCAGACCAAAAGATGACTTCAGTATTTTGTTTTGCAAAATACTCAGCCCAGATAGTCTGTTGCTCTTCAGTGAGGTAATCAGCTTTGTTAATGATAACAACAAAACCTTTTTCTTTATCTACTTCCTTTACATATGCAGCCTAAGAAAAAGGAGATCAATAGATAGGTAGTTTACTTTACTTTAATTAATAATGGAAACAATAATAACAACAAGAAACATTCCTGTTGTGATTCTAGACTGATTAGATTGAGGGAGAAGATTAGATTGGAAGAAATAAACACGATATACATTGTCAACTCAATTTCCACTGTAATAGTTATCTAAGTTGCTGTTTTGACTTTTTTTCATGATGTTCAAGGCTTTAAGATTTAAGACCAACACGAAAATTGGTTCCCTTAAAGTAATTAACAAAGACTCATGAGAGAGTATTATACGCAAATGAGAATAGAAAACTTACAAGATCATCACACTTGAAAAGTAATGGGTTTCTGCCATCCACTATTTGACAAATCACATCACTATGAATTAAAAATCAAATGCAGATCTAAGTTTAAGTTTAATTCAAAGTTTAAACCCTTTTTATAACCTTGCTTATTTGTGTGTTGATATTTATTTTTAATTATTTGCAGACATTTGCCCATTATGGATTTTATTATTTTAAGCACTGTAAGAGAATTTTTGGGCATTAAACGGATGAGGTACGCCTGCTTGAATTTTTAAATTTTATAAAAGGAAGAAGTGTTCCAAAAGTGTTGAAAGATTTAATTATTTATAGGGTGATGGGGGGTTCCCAAGGCCTTGCTATACCAATTTTTTGCTAAATATTTTAACCTATTCTCTATACATGTATTTCTTTATATTGAGGCTGATCTAGAATTGTATTACTTTTTTACCTTCTTTCAATAACACGCCACAATTGTCGCCAGATATCAAGATTCTTCTCGTATGGTGTCAGCAGAAGGCCCTCTTTGTCTTGTAGCCTAAAGATAAATAAATTTGCAAGTTGTAGGACATATCCTGACTGGGATTTGCAATAAAGTATTTGAGAAAATAAGAAGATAAGATAAAATACATAGCCATGCTTCTTCTCCAGTTGAGAAATCCATCTCTTTCTTTGAGAGCCAATTCTTCTGAAGTTGTTGTTTCGTCCCATTCTGGTCTGTAAAATTGAAAGAATTTAGTTTTAGTACTAAATTGTAAAAGTCTGTTCCAAAAGTACACTTTGAAGATGGGATAAAGTGGAATATTATAACAGAAAAACTATTTAAAAATTTCTTTCAGCAAAGAAGAGAATTTAAGAAGTGAAAGGGTGTAGTGACCCATATTCAACAATTAAAACATTTCTTCAGAATTCTCCAGGTGAGAGTAATAAATTTATCAAAATCTTTTTGTGTCAATGGGGTCATACCACACACATAGTAAATCATCAAAGGCAGAAAAAAAATGATTAATGAACTAATATTATTTTAATCACAGAAATGTTGTTGTCTGTTTTAAAAACCTTCAAAAATGTTTTGGAACATACTTCATTTCAATAGATTTCATTAAATAATATTTTCTAACCTGCGTGGAATGGTGACAAATTTTTTGTTTTCTTGTTGTAAATTTTCAACTCTTGCTTTCTCTGATTCACCAAGAACTCCAGTAATTGAACCAGTTCCTACAATCTTGACATTGAGCCTCTCTAGAAAAATATATCAATATATTATCTTACACTGCCTCACTAAGAAGAACCGCCATCCAATGTCAAAGAAATACCCAACAATATGTATTAATTCTGGTGATTAAAGAAATGAAAAAAAGTTTTCAGCAGAAAACAAATAGTTGCCCAAAAACACAAAGCACAAAAACAGTTTCCTCAATGTAAGTGAGGAAAATAATTTGTTAAATACCTTATTCAGTTTAATTTTCGCAAGATAAAATTTTGCAAGCAAAAGAAGGCGCAAAAATCTTTTTTGTGAATGACCCTACAAATGGACACATGGTTTTGATAACTTTGTTTGCTAAAATAGTAGTTTCAAAATTTTTACGTGGATTTAATTTTGCGAATCGACGACCCCACATGATTTTACGAGACAATTTTTTGCAAAAAGGGCAAAAAATTGCAAATTTGCTAAATTTAATTTCGTGAAAAATTAATCCAAATAAAGTAAGAGTTTTTAAAACCCCTATGCAAATGAAAAAAATAAGTGAAAATAGTAAACATTTTCATGCTTCTGCATTCTTGGTTGAAGAAAGCAAAACAGGGCAGTTAAAATAGCTACTTACCAGCTGTGAATTCAACCCCAGCCAGTTCTGCAGTTTCTAAAAATTCTTCCAATGTATTTTGTTCAGTGACAGATTGCAAATTCAATCTATTCCAGTCAGAGCCATCTTGAACTTCACTTGTATGCAGCTAGAAAAAAATACAAGTTTCAGAGGAGAGTTTTATCTTTAAAAAAATCTCTGTTGATGATGTAGGATATCCAGGGGTTAAGAATTTGAAGACCAAGGATATCCAGGGGGGAGGGTTCCTAAGATATCCTAAGATATTCCTGTGGGTAAGAATTTATAAACCAAGGATATCCAGGGGGTTCGAAATTTTCAGCATTGATATCAAGGGGGCTTCTGCATTAAAAGAAAAATAGACATCCACAACAGGAGGGGGAGGGAGGTTACAGACTTTTTTTGCAAATTAACTGGAAATAATATATTAACCAACCATTTATATATAAAACAATTAATAAAAGTAACTAAAAAATAAAACATTTTTTACCCAACTATCCTTTGTTTCTCTTTTTCTTGAGTTTAGTCCCCTCTGTTTCCTTATTAAATTTCTTCCAAGATCAGCATTTTTGGCGCTTCCTTTCCTATTTTTTCCCATGTTTTTTCTCTATTTTATCACTATGAAATTCAAAGTATGAAGGTTGAGTGTTGGCAAATTAAGAAAAAGAATTCAGTCATATTTCTTAGGAAAGTTTGAAGTTTGTATAAATAACAGATAGTTGGAAACACTTCTGAAAAGTTATTTTGTGTTTCCGGGGATATTGGGCCATTCCAGAATTTGGTACCATAGATGGCCCTATCACCCCCCCCCCCCCTAATTCCGACACCCCTATTTAAAAAAGGCTCTTTCCTTTTTTGATGAATTTTTTACAATAGGTGGAAAGATTGAAAGTCAAAGTTGTATATTTAACTTTCAAAGAGATTCAATTGATATTTTCTGCCAAATAAAAAGGCGTGACGGAATTAGGGAGGGGGTGACAGAGAAAGAGCCATCTATAGTAGCTTTTGGAAAAAATCGGTAAAATTACCAAAGGGTTCTGAGATATTAAAAATTTATAAATTTTAGAGACAAAGAAATGTTCAAAATTTTGTGTCGTCTGGTGGGGGTTTAGGCCGATGGAATTTGCATATGTGGTTAGCGTCGGCCGCCTGCATGTCTCAAAAGCACCACCATGAAAATTTCATTATTTACAAAAATGGTAAAACTTTTTATTATTTATGCATTTCTTGTGAAAAACCACAATAATTGTTTTTTTGGCAGTTTCACGTGCCACAACAAAAGATATTTCAAGTTACGACTTATATTTTTAGAAAAACGATAACCCACAGCACAAACTTAAACCCTGGTCATCATGGGGTAACTGTAGAACTCCATTCTAGCGTTCCCGCAGTATTGATCTTTTTAAAATGATTTTCCATTTACAGGGTTAAGAAAGGTTTACGAAAAGTGGAAACCCCCTCATTTTGCGGACATGGATTGAGTAAAATGGCAGATGTCTTGCTGGTGGAGAAATAGTGAATAATGAATAATGAAAAATTGCTGCATCTATTTTTTCAACTGAAAACAACAATAAACTTGTATGTAAATTCCATCTGCCTTACAGAAGTTTTCTGAAATGGCCCAATACAATTTTTTTACCATGTTTAAGGCTAGTCTGGACCCATACTCTACATTCTACCGGGTGTCCCACGAAAAGGTTTCGGTGTTTTGCGGCCTCCTGGAGCCGAAAGAATTGTATTCTTTATTATTATTTCTATTTCATTAGAGAGAGGAAAGTCTAACTTAAATTTAGAGCTATAACTTTTCAAATTCGGTTC
>JAUJPO010087670.1:0-24207 GCA_032270745.1 Tiaropsis multicirrata | reverse complement strand
GCTTTGGTTAAAATTTCAAGAAAATCTGAGACTTCATGTTTCACAACCTGATGGTCCTTAAAAAAAATGGCTCTTAAAACCCCTTGTATGGCTAAAACACTGCTAAAACTGCCTAACAAAGGTCAAACAAAGGAAATGACACTGGATTAAAGAATCTTGGCGCCCCTTTCGTTTTGACCTTCTATGGGGGACGTTGCCCCTGCCACCACGCTAATTCCTCATTGCTTGACCTTTTAGCTTAAATTCTTTAAGGGGGTGCGACTGCCCCCTGTCCCCCAGTGGATTTGCCACTGCATGAGCGTGCACAAATGCGTTTGTAAACATAAAATATTACGAGCAACGTGACTAATTGCCTAATCTTTCCAGCATCTCTTGTCGTGAGTCTTTTAATCTCCAAGTAGGAGAATGCATTTTATAGAAGTTGATCTGACTGCCTAGCCATGAATAGTCACGCGACCATAACAAACAAGAAATTTATGATGACGTGAAAGTTATGAAATTTAGGCGGCGTGGTACAGTGGTCATCAACCTTGATTCAAGGTTCAATTCCCATTTGCGGTGGCTCAATTGGCAAGTGAGCAAAACCTTTGCCCGGGTCAACCCATGCAATGTGAGGGGAATTAGGTAGCCAAGGTTGCTGATGGGATACTAACTAAAGAGTATCCATAGAGTTGCAAAAACAGGCTGGAAAAGCCTCCTGCAACTCAAACCAAATAGAAATAAAAATAATTGGCGGTTTTCTCCTTCAAGCTCATGATCAAGACATGATAAACAAGAAGTTCAGCCAGCAGATATTTTGAAATACCCCAAGTAGCCCATCCCGTAGAGAGTAAAAAGTGTTTGTTGTGACAAAATTTAAATTATTTTTCACATTTCATTACATTCACAGTAATTACATTTTGGAGGCAAAAGTAAACCGAGGTAATCCACAAGTAGTGCTCTTATTTATATGCAACTCTTGAACTCTTGTTTCTCTTGATAAGGGGTTCGTTTTGTGTCAACGAACTTGAATTGTGACTTTTAAGGGGGATTAGAGTGGTCTAAAATCAGAGGTAAGGTAAGTACACCTATTATGGACATGCTCCTATTATGGACCCATTGTTCTAAAAGATTACAGTCTTTATTATCAATCTTAATGAAACTTGGTACATTTAGTGTTCACATTTTCTGATGTAAAACACAGACAAAAAAAGTTGAAAAAAATATTAGGGATGATAAACTTTGAAGGTCTCTCATAAAGTAATGAGCTCATGGATCTGTATCACTTTTTAACACCGTCAAGGTAATTTATTTGACTAATGATTGATGATGAAAATGAGGCAAAATAATATTTCAAATGGGGGGTTCTACCCTTTCTCTTTCTTTCTCTTTTGGAATTGTACAAAACCTTTAATCAAATTGATCCAAACATCAATCAAATCTGAAATTCTGGGTAAAATTTGATTGATTTGATATATACAAGTTCTAGTTCTAGTTTTTATTTGCATAAGACAATAAATGCCTAATTTCGCAAATTCTACAAAAAATGTTACAAAAATGAAAATTTTTAAAATTGTGCTATAAGTACCTAATAAGTAATAAGTATATAATGTTAAAATAATGTATATATATATAATTTATTTATTTAAATGGATAAAAATAGTTAAAATTTAAATAAAATAAATCGAGACCATCAAAAACTTAGAATTAGAATAAGAGATTCGAGGAATGTGCCATCTGTTGCATTCATCACAAGCGATTGCTCGGAGCTTCCAGGTATTATCATCCAGGGTTTATGGGGGTAAAGGAAGGTTAAGAAATTTCCGGGGGATTCCAAGGGTTGTCCAGGGTCTTCACAAGTTTTTGAATGTTTTTCCTCAGAAATAAATTTGATATCCCAGAACCCTTTGGAAATTCCACTTTTTTTTATTCTTTGTTTTTGAATTAAAATGCATCAGAAATCGACACATTTTCTTCTTACCCTCAGAAATTTTTAAATTATTTGAAGAGTATCAATCAATATCAGTATGGTTGCTTTTTGAGGGGGTGCTTGGCTGTTAGCTAGCCTGACTTGACTACAAATAGTAAAATTTGGTTAAAGTTTTAAACAATTGACACATTTTGTGTGTGTATTTATGGTTTAAAAGTAAGAAAGTTTGCAAATCAAAACGTGCAAAAATTGGGAGGGAATGTGTGTCCAGAATTTAAACGTATAAACAAAGGTACAAACAGTTGGAGCATCTTCTATAAAAATAGTATTCAATTTTATTTGCCACATCCTCACTTCATAAAGGAGATCTCTCAACTGACCCAAGCCAGTTGGAGCAACTTCTTAAAAAATAGCATTCAATTTTATTTGCCACATCAGTGAAAATTCCAAGCACTTTTTTGTGGCCGTTATACGGCCAAAAAACTCAATTTTGAATTGTGTTTTAAAACTCAATATTTGTAGAATTTTTTTTTTGTGTCTCAAAATATGCCAAAAAGATGTAAATACACCCTTTTTTTTATAAGCATCAGGTAAATTTGGCTCAGCCTCAGTTATGCTTAACAAAATAAGGAATTGAGGCTGAATCCATGCTTACAATATGCTTATTATGCCTATGCCAAATAAGCATAAATATTGAGTTTCAGCCTTAATTTAACCTCCATTAGTTTTTATCGAGTACACAGGATTTCTTAACTGCTTTAAAGTCTATTAAAGGCTATTTAAAAGCAGGTTTTTAACAGATGTAAATAGAGAAACAAGAAAAAGGAAAGATTTTAAGAACGATTTAAATTTTGATTGTGTGACGTAAATTGAGTTAGCTTTACTTCATGCTTAAAACATTTCTCAGGCTTGAGGTTATGCTTAGCATATGCTTAAATTTTTGCCAATTTTCAGCCTATTATGCTTATATCCATTATGCTTATAAAAAAAAGTTGTAGTGAACAAAATCGTTATTTGAACAATAAGAATGAAAGGGATGTGCATTTAATAATATTTTTTTCTTTTGATTTTGAAACGCTACTTTATCACTTTGTTTCTTTTGTTCTTGAAGTGTTACTTACTTTGCATCGTTATTATTTATTATATCTAAATGATTGCTTTGTATATAATATAAGGTGTTCAGGGGGGTCCTCAAAGGTTTCGGCACCTGCAGTGGGCAAGAGCCCCCCTACAGCGGTAAAACATTTGGCCTTTTGGCCAAAACTCAATTTCTTATCCAAAAACGGCCAGTGACTAAAGTGCTTGGAATTTTGCCTGTTCATATAAAAAAAGAATCATCTCAATAGCTCAAAGCTATGGTTGAATTCATCCCCTTTGAAAGTACATATGTCGAAATTTGGTCTTTATGTTATTACTCTTATTCAGTATACCCAATAAGATTTTATCTAGTATCATCATTTAGTAAATTTTATGGGCTTTCAGGAAATATATACTTTTATTACTTGTTTGGAAGTTATTAACAAAAAAAGAGAAGGTGTCAAAATGGGTTATGACATACCTTAAAAACCTGGTATCTGTAAGTTCGAAGATATTTCCAACAAGTTCTTTCATTCTGGTTAAATAAATCTTGAAGCACTTTACCACAAACTATTTATTATCTTATAAAAATTGCTTTAAAAACATAGAGACCATATTTCATCTTGTCTGTTACAAAGAAGATTTGCTATTTTTGTTTTGAATTGATAATAGAACAGGGGGAGTCAGGGTCCAGATACCAAACCCTGACGGGGTGGTGTCAATTTTTTTCAAATTTCAAAAAGTCAAGTTAGTATCGATATAAGGGGGTGGGTCCCCCTTTTTTAGTTTTTACTGAATTTGAAGTTGGTATCTGACTTAAAATCTTGTATATATAATGTAAGTATTAAAAACTTATTTGAATCGTTTACACTATACTTACCCTGATTCCACAAAAAATCCACTAAAATGGCTAATGGTGTGTTTCATCTGCTGGCTTAATTTTTTCTTTGTTTACAAGCTCAACAGTTTGGCGATTCTAATAAACGCCTCAATTGAAAGCTTTCTCTTTCCAAATCTGTTGCTACCCAAAACACTGAAAATTTGGTACTTCAAATCCTTATATCTCAGGAACTAATGAACTTTATAAGGTAAGTGATCCCTCATTTCTTTTCTTAAGAGAAGTGGTTTCAAATGATGTATGTTTTGTTTTCTAGAAGTAAGTTTGAAATTTTGACTGACCAACCTTCATTTAGCATTCCTAAGCAATTTTTAAGCAAAAATCCAAAGCATTTCCTGATTTCCCAACTGAAAAGTATCAGAATTTCAAGAAAGAAAGTTAGTCGGTCAACTGACGCGAACACAAGTTATTTGTGATTGTGGCCCAATGTTCCCTGCTGACTGATACACAGGTCAGGGGTATTATGACAAACTGTAATACTGTAGTACTGTAGTACTTTCAAAAAAATTCCAAGGGCAATGTGGACTTTTTTTCCTTAAGGGAGGCTTTCCTGACAGTCAGATCAACTTCTATAAAAAAACGCATTATTTTTTTAAATTGCAAAATCAGAAACGCCATGTCTCGATAAGTAATTTTTCCCCTGTGTACTTGCTAAACCATTGAGTGTTACAAGTGTTACCATGGTCACTATGGCTCAAATCTACATGTATCAATCTAGGGACCATTTGACCTGGTTGGGAATCTTGCTTTTTTGACTGAAGATGAATGAAGGTGTATACAATAGGTGTGCTAAATTAAAAAATTCCCAACCAGGTCAAATGGTTGCTTGATCAATAAATGTAGATTTAAACAATGTTATACTTTTGATGCCCTCGTTTTTGACGTTTTAGACAATTTTTTGAAATCACGAAAAAAGTTTTTTCTTTATACCTTTTTGAATATTGATCACAATTTAATGTATGATAGATACATCAAAATTTCAGTTAACCTTTCCTCTTAAGGATGCCAAAAAAAAAAAAATTTCCCAATACTTTTTTGTGGTGTTCCCGGTAGATATTAGAAAAATACCAAAATCTTCCTAAAAAATGCTAGGGGCTGAAATTTAACAAAATTTTAGGGGGTACCTATTTTCTTATTATAAGGACTGGGGGCTGAAGAAATCTTCAGTAGCAAAGATCTATTTTAGGGAACTTGGAAGCCTCAGTTCTATGAGATTCAGGGGTGCTCAAATCAATGAAGCAATGCATAGTCCCATGAACATAATAAGCTTAAGAAATTATTGATGGTACAAAAGCTGTGTACTTTATTTGTATTATTTTTTGTGAGATTAAATATTTTGGATTTAATTTCGCGACTGATTAGTTTGATAAATTTTGCGTGGATTTAATTTCGCAAATTACCCTAAAAATATAAATATTAATACCAAAATTACATGGTTTTGACAATTTTTTTTGTTAAAATGGTAGTGAAAATTTTGTGAATCGACGATTCTGTGCGATTTTGTGAGACAAGTTTTTGTGAAAAGGGCAAAAAATCACGAATTCGCAAAAATTAATACAAATAAAGTAATTTAATGGTGGTTTCCTTCTTTGTGATCAAGATGTGTTTAACAAGAAGTTCTGCTTATAGTCAGAAAAGATATTCCAAATCCCATGTTTGACAGTAAATTCTCAGTAGTCAAATGGGTCATTCGTAAAAGCTTATCAATGGTCAAATGGGCCATTCGCAGAAGTAAATTCTTGAAATTTCACAATTATTTTGCCTTGCGAAATCAAGTCTTTCCAATTTTAACAGCAGTCTATAATTTTGATAATGAAATTATATATCAATTTCTATCTGACTGACTGTCTTCTTTTTCATACTTTAGATATCCAGACCACAGACTCCAGTTGACAGTACACCCAGCACTCCTTCAAGAACAGATTCTGAAAGAAGACCTTCAACACCGTCTCGAACACCTTCAAGATCATCAAGTATCAGTGATATTCGTTCAGACATTGAATCTGATGTAGAGACACCACGAAAAATTGATCAACTTGGAAAACAAGAGTTGAAAGAAAAGTACCTGAAGCAAGAACAAACTTTGAAAAGATTTCGTCATAAATTCTCAGAGGTATTGACTTTTGATTTAATATTTTGATTATTAAATGATTCCATTTGATTGATAAATTGTATTTATATTGGACTTAATGAAACGGGATTTAGACCCTTTTAAAGTACTAAAAAGTGTTTTCAAGGATTTTTTCAGGAAGAATTTTCAGTTTGTTTACAAAAATGTTAACAAATCTTTTGTTAAATCATTTTAGGTTGTTGATGCTTATAAAACTATCCAAAAAGAGAAAGAAAAATTAGAGGTAACTAAACTAGTAACTTTGGCACATTTAAAATTTAGATACTTTTTCATTACATCGTTAATTTTAGTAACAAAACAAAGAACTTGTAAACACTCATTTTATAGTTTTGTTCAAAATAGCTTCAATAATTCATTATCGTTTTAGTCAACTTTAACCAATGGACAAGATAAACAACTCAGAAGAATCAAAGAATTGAAGGAGGTTTAACTACTACTATTTCTCTGACATATTTTGATTAGCGCCATAATAAATCGCAAACCTGACATGCTTTGTGTTTGTTTTTAGAGAACACCATGTCTCATTTGAATGAACTATTTTGTTCAAATAAAACAATTTAAAAACTTTTTCCATTGGAGACCAGCCTGATGCGCGCTGATGCTTCTTACTCAATGTCTTTCATCGGGCCAGAAGCTTATTGAGCATCGAGTTGATTTGTTTCTTGATTCAAAATTTGGATTTTTTCCTAAAGAAAGGTAATTAGAATCAACCAATTAAAAAAAAGCTTCTGAAATGTTCAAATCATTTTGATTAAATCGTTGACTGGGTATTTTTAAGACCATTTTAAAGGGAATAAGATTAATGCAACAGGTTATCATTAGAAAGCTTTTTTAAAGATATTTTCCTTTTTCAGACTATTCAATTAGAACAAGAAGGTAAAAGACATTTGGAAGAAGTTCTTCGTTTAAATCTTGATGAAAAAGATGACCAAATCAAAGTATTACAAACACAGGTTTGAATATTTAGGTTTCTAACTGCCTTTGTTGACAATAAAAGTCAATTTACTATGTTTTCCTTCTTGGGTTGGTCTACATTTTAAAACATGAGGGAAAAACAAACTTAGCCCCAATAAGTTTTTGTAGCTATAACTGACCGCAAAGATTTATTGAAACATAAAACATGTACGTGATCGATCCAACATCTTATATAGGGGGTAGTTATTAGTATGTACAAGTAGTATTTTTCCTACAAAAATTCGTTGGGCTTTTCCAGAAAAAATCCATATTCCCTTCACTGTTGAGGATATTTCTTTACACCAACCCCCCTTGATATCTGTCCCGAAAATTTCGAGCCCCCCCTGGATATCCTTGGTCCTCAAATTCTTACCCCCTGGATATCCTAGAATATTAAAAATTCTGAACCCCCCACCCCTGGATATCCTAGGATATTTCGGACCCCCCTGGATATCCTATATCCTCAACAGGGGGATACAGACTTTTTTTGGAAAAGCCCATCGTTAAAAATACAGCATTCATGATGTTTTCGTAAATAACATGAAAACATCATAAATTAACTTAAAATAACTACCTGAATCTGAAGACACAATCCCTCAATTTTTGAATGCACTTTTTCTTTAGGTTCAATTATTGAAAACACAAGACTACACATCACCTGATGCTGAAAATGTAAGTTGATGGCTATAATTCCTGGGTCGAATCTTCTTGTTATAATAGTATCTTCTCTGAGCTATTGACATGAAATTAACCATATTTCTTTCTAATTTTCTGGTCCTCTTTTTACAGACACCCAAAACTGGACCAGACGCAAAGACTTTGGAAGAGGTTTGTTTTAATTTCCATTTTGACTTAATTGATTTCATAAATTAACTCAAATCGTTTTACTATAGAGCGGTTTTATTTTATGATTATTTAAAAAATATTCTTTTGTATCTATATTATTTTGGGGTCAACTTTTGGTGAAATCCATTTCTTTAAATGTTAAAAAAACAACTAGATTTTGTCACAGTTTTTCAATAAAATATATATATATATTTTCATTGTTACATCTTATTCATCTCAATTTTAGCTATCAATCCTAAAAGCTGAATATGAAAAATTAAAGGTAAATTTTTTTTTTTTTTTTTAATTTCTATTTTATATGGTGTATTCTTTGAACTTTGAACAAAATCTCCTTTAGTTGTCTCCACTTTAAGATCTTTAAAATCTTATCCAATATTACTTTATAAGAACTTTAATGAAATTTAATGATTTGCTTTCCTTTACTTTTACTCATTTTTAAAAGACACAAATTTTGGCCGGTTAGCTCAGTTGTATCACAATTGAAAGGTTGTACAGTAGGTTCGATCCCGGTCATCGTTCACTCAAGGAATGAGTAACACAAAACAGATAAAATAAATTGCAGTAAGTCACTGGGATCTGACGGCAGGCGCTCTGACTCCGCCTCAGTCTAAATCTACCCAGTAGTCTAGCGCTAGCGAAAGAGGGTGAGACTCCCTCCGATGTACGGCCGCTACCGATACTACGCCTCGCCGATTAACTTTTACTAAACTTAAGATAAATTTTGAAGTATTTCAAACTCTTTTCCATAGGAAATGAACCAACAGCTGAACAATCTGTTACTTGTGGAGAGGAATACTCACGAGGAAGATCAGACACAGATGCATCTCAAAATTGAAGTTCTCAAACAAGAGCTTGAGAAACGAGAAATCAACCTTCTCAATTTGACAGAAGAGAAAGACAACCTTGACATGATGGTAGATAACTTTCAGAACAGCAGTGGCAACCAATCAGAATTATTGGCTGCTACTGAGCATGAAAAGGAAAGCATGAAAATGATTTATGCCGAGAAAGAAGCAACCATGAAAAGCAACTTTGCAAACAAGGTAGGGAAAACCAAAAGTTTAAGCACCCTACGAAGAAATCGACCAAATATAATATTGAAACTTAGCATAAATATTAGAGGGTTAAGCATGTATATTTCAAACTTAGCATAGAATATTTGAAAGTTTAGAATATTATATTTCAAAATTCATCATATAAATGGAATTTAGCATATATATATATATATATTTCGAGATTCGAATATTGTCCACAACGGCGCCCCATACCCTATAAGGGAAAAAGTTTTTGTTGGAAAATAGTTTTTCAGAAAAAGTTATTGCTGACAATATTTGTTTCTGTGAATTAGATTCCACGAAACAAGTATGATTATTGGAAGTTTATCGTTGCTTGGATCGGGAGATTTAACGTTTGATTAATTCTTCTCCCATCATCGGGCAAAGTGAAAATTGTCAACATTAAAGGTTAAAATGTTAAATTAAATTAAATCTCCTGATTCAAGCCACTATAAATTTCCAATTATATGTATTAGGTAGATTTTAAAAGTAAAATTAGTTGACATTTTATTATTTCCCATTTTGAATCTCTGATTGATTGGCAAAATTAAATGCGCAGATTCTTGTTCAAAGTTGAGCTATTTGTCAAGTGAGATAAAATAAACCCAAAAGCAAAAATCTGATGTCTGATAAATGCTTTCACCACATCAGGTCCAAGAGCTACAGCGTGTGATGGAAGAGAATGAAAACCAAAAGGAGATTGGTAAACATTCGCTTTTACAACAACAAGAAGAAATCAACAAACTGCAAGACATTATCAGACAGTTGGAAGGTGATAGACAAACAATGAATGTCAACCATCGACAAGTCGTCTCGAGTAAGTTTCTTTTCTTTGTCTTGCTTTAACATCACTATTATACCCAAGTTTTAAATTCCGAAAAAAAATCGGTTCAAAATGAGCTCTCTTTAACTTCACACATGGTCCGCAAAGCGTTGTTTGTACCAAAACTGATATTTACGGCGGGTATTCAAAAGTTAATTTCCGTAGAGGAAATGAAGAAAAAGCAATTCCCTGGTGACACCTTTTTACGGGAAAGCTTTTAAGAGTCCACTTGAAATTTCCTATCCCCTTGAGTCTAGCCGTGCAAAAATGATGTTTTAATAAATTAATTATATTTACAATTTTCTTTCTTTAGAACTGCACAATGATGTGAAAGATATTAACAGCCAGGTCGAATCAATTAAGGTAACTCATACATGATTCCGTTCTCGCAACATCTATGTAATTTGATGGCTAAAATTCAGATTTAGCTTTAACAGTTAGTTGGCCATGTGGTTCATTTTCGATGACATAGTATTTTATGACTTGTAAAATGATTTTCGCTAGTCTGACAGCATCAAAATCTACACACAAAAACCGAGAAACGCATCTAACTAGTTCTTTGAAGTTTAGTAACAACTGTAGGCTGCCAGTCAGCCCCTTACTATCACAATCAAAAGAGTAAACAAAAAACAAAAATGTATATACCGGGTGACTCAAATAAAAATTAAACGTTTGGCGACTTCTTGGGGCCGAAGATAATCTTGATTTAAACCAAAGTCACTTATTTTAGAAAGAGGACAGTCTAACTTAAATTTTGAGGTATAAAAGTTTGGCCCAGTATTGAAAAAGTTATGTTATTAAATTGTCGCAATTAATTCATAAAATGGCAAGCATTTAAACTCTTTTGGGACTATTTTATGAGTTTAACGACTTAATTAATGGTAATAAAGTTTTGAAAAACAATATTATTGGATTGAAAATGTTAAAATAGGAAGAAAATGGAGAAATTCGAATGTGAAAAATGTTAAAAAATTTGATACCTCTTTTTTGACGTGTTTTTGGACTTTTTGAAAGTTTAAAAAATTTAAAATTCAAAAGGTCATAACTTGGTAACTTATGTATCAAATTTAAAGATTTATAACAAAAAATTTAATTAGACCTCAAAGAAAATTTTTTAGGGCTCCAATACGCCGTCAAACGTGTGAAATTCTTTTTGAGTCACCCGATAGATATAACTTTTTAAGTACATTTTCTTGGAACCTGCTCTTAATTTTCAAGACAGCCATTATTATTGTGTGACTTGTATCCACCGCTTCGTAATTCACTCACGTGACATTCACAACTCGCCATTTGGTAAGTTAAAATTTTGGCTAACCCGGTGATGGTTTTGCGAGGCTGATTCAACAAAAGTTAAAAAAAGGGGATTCTTTGCCACGGAAAGTCATGTGATATACTTTTCAACCAATAAGAATTGATTATTGCGAGGGGAGAACAAACACTGGTTTAACTCACTAAAATATTTTGTTTACTGATTACACATAATTAATCTTTAGTAAGTGCTCTGTTTTCCCTCATTTGTGACGTCATGCTGTGGCAAAGAATGCAACGGAGCTTATAAAAACTTGAAGCGTATTTTTAGCTTAAATTTGATATTATTGATTTTCTTAACAGATTGCAAAAGACGAGCTTGCTAAGGAGCACCAGTTAGCCAAAGAAGAATTATTGACGACAAAAGAGCGTTTGATCAAATCCAATGAAGCCACTGCTTCCAAGGAACAACAAGAAATTCTAAGGCTGGGTATTGTAAATGGTGAGATTCTCACAAAACTGAAAGAAAAGGAGATGACCATAGAAAGCCTTGGTGAATCAGTCAAATCTAAGGAGCAGGAAATTGAAAATTTGGGTCAGATTTTACAAACAAAGGAAAACGATTTTGAAAATCTTGGGAAATCAAAAGAAACAGAGTTGGAAAAAGCTCGAACAGAGATTGGCAAACTATCAGACGATTTGAAGGAATTTGATTCGATGAAAACGGAGAAAAGCAACTTAGCAAGTGAACTTGGTTCCTTCAAGAGTGACTCACAAGCTCAACAAGAACGTTTGAACCAAGAACTGGCATCTGTCAAACAGCTAATGACTGAGCAGTTGGAAGCTCAAGAAACGCAGTATCAGCATAAAATGAGCGAGTTGGAGAAAAACAGACTGGAAGCCGTCGACGAGATAACGAAACAATACGAAGCGACACTGAAGACGAAAGAAGACCAGTACCGCGAGGACGTTCGATCGGCGATGAGCGAGAAAGATTCTTCGGTCAGCAGTCTAACGACGAGATTAGAAGAAATGCGAAAACAAGAACTTGACGATTTGGAAAAGAGACATGCTTCCTTCCTAGAAGAAACGCGAAACAGCTACGAGCAACAGATTCTAGCGCTGTCCCAAGAACACGAGGCGAGCCTACGAGAGAAAAGTGAGCTAGTTGATAAGCTACAAGAAGAAGGACATACCTTGAATAAGAACAAGAGTGAAGAATTGAAAAACACGGAAAAGAAATACCAAGATTTGCAAGCGACTTTGAGTAAAATGAAGGAGGAATTCAAAAAACGTTTTACCAAGCTTAAGGAAACACACAAGGAGAGGATTTCTAAAATGGACGCCGAGCTGAAAGAAAGTCAAGAGGAATTGGAAAAGGAGAGAAAGGAGAAAGAACAACTAGAGACACAACAGTCGAATAATGTTGGCGAGATGTCACGTCAACATGTTGAAGATAAAAATTTGTTGTTGCAGGAGATTGAGAACAACAATGGAAAGTTGGAGAAAATGCAAGAGCTGATTGACCGAAAGGATTTGGAGATTTTGGATATGAAACAATCGTTGGAAGAGGCTTGCCTAGAGAAAGAGAGTTTAAGCGAAAGCATCAAACAGAAAGAAACGGATATAATGAATACCAGTTCACAACTGACTGAATCGCAGAACCAACAAGACGCTAAACAGAAAGAATTACAGGAACAATCGCAATCTAAAGACGAGAAAATTTCTTCGCTATACGAAGAGATTGAAACTTTGACCGGCCGAAAAGAGCAGCACGAACAAACGATCGTCAATTTGCGGAACGAGTTACAGTCGTCTCAAGAGGAAATCCAATCCCTTGAAATTCTCAAAGCTCTTAAAGTCAAACTCGAAGAAGAACGGTCTCTTCTTGACAATGAACTTTCAGAATTGAAAAACCAGTTTGAAGCGAAATCGAAAGCTTCTAATGATATAATTGTAATGTTACAAGATCAAAAGATTTCTTTAGAGGGAGGTATAGAAAAAAGATCTCGTGTTATCGAGGACTTCGAGACTCGCTTTTTAAGCCTTGAAAAAGAGAATTCAAAATTAGGCGAAATAAAAGTCGAACTTCAAAAACAAGTGAAGGGTTACGAACAAACTTTGAATGAATTAAATATTCAGCTTCGTGACGCGGAGCGTGCGATCACGCAACTGACGGAAGACCGTGATGAGTTACGTGAAAAGATAAAGGAAAATGAAGAGGAATATGAGATACAGGTCAAATCACTTGAACAACGAATCGCCGACATAATCGAATCCAGCCACGAGAGCAGTATGTCTTTTGAAAATAAAGAACAAGAGATACATCACAAACACGAAGAAAGAGAAGAAGAATACAAAACGAAACTGATGGAAATGAAGAAAAAAGCCGAAATGAAAATAGGGAAAATGAAAAAGGATTTCGGTGAAAAGAATAAATTAAACCAAAACAAAATAGATGAACTGAACAGTCGAATTGTTGAGTTGAATGCGACGATTAAAGAGAACGATGAGTCTTTTGAAAAATCTGAGAAGGAATTTGTTGATAAAAATGAGGGACAAGAGAGACGTATACAAGAGTTAAAAAATATTGTTCAGAATTTAAAGACTGACATTATAACCAAAGAAGAATCACTAAAGACTTTGCAAAACGATTCTATTGAGAGTAATATACGTATCGAAGAACTAACGAGGACAGTCGATGATTTAGAGTCGAAAATGAAATCAAAAGAGCAATCTCTACAACAGAATGAGAAAAGTTTGAACGAGAAAACGAATGTAAGTCAACAAAAAATCGATGAATTATCGAAGGAAATTAAAGAACTCAAAACGACTTTGAAGAAAAATGATGAGCAACAGAGCTTTTATGTAAACGAAATAAACGATCTGAGACGTACTATCGAGGATTTGAATTCAAAGTTAGTAACTAACGAAGAATTATCGAGAACTGAGAAAACGAAATACGAAGAAAATCTACAAAACAAATCGAAAGAAAGTGAAAACACGTTAACATCGATACAAAACGAGAAAGAATCGATACAAAACGAAATTAAACGATTAGAAAACGAAGTATCGGAGAAGTCGAAGAAGATAGTCGACTTGGAGGAGAAGATCGAGAATTTTGTTGTTGGGAAAATGGACGCGTTGAAAACACAACGAGAAGATTTAGAGGATGAATTTCAAAACAAACTGAAGAAAGAGCTAGAGGATAGGAACAAACAAGTTAAAATGACTGAAAAGAAACTGATAGCACAGGTTTGTCATTTTTAAAATTTATTTATACCCGATATAAGATCACTAATCAAAATGGTCATGAGCAATCAAAGTTTTTAAAAAAAGGTTTAAAAAAAGATTGGCAAAATTTCCCCCTCCCTCCTAGCCCCATTTGGTACGTGCTATGTGAATGACCTCTTTTGACTATGTGTCCAGGGGTCGATTATGAGAAAAATCATCAACCCCATGCCCGTTTTGATATATTCTTATAATTTCTAGGTTGACGAGAAAGATTTCGAGTACAGTTCTAAGGTGAAAGTCATGATGAAAGAATTTCAAAACCAACTAGCCAACAAAGAAAAAGAAATCCAAGAAGCCGTACAAGACGCTATTGAAATCGCACACAAGGATGAACGCCGGGTGGTTGCCGAATACGAAGAACAGATAAACGAACTCCAAAAAGAACTGACGCTCCGCGAGAAAGAAATGATTGAATTTCGTACGGAGAGTGATCACGGGCTACGCGAGTTACAAGAGGAATTCAACACGCTAGAGGCTAATCAACAAGATGAGGTGATCAGGCTAGAAACAGATTATCACACGCGTCTCGATGATCTAGTGAAACGTCACGAACATGAGGTAATTAGGCTGTTTGAAGTTAAAAAACATAGAGTAGTTTGGAGGCTGCTTTTTTTTACTTCAAAGCGAATAATCATAGAGTTTTGACACCAATTTCTTATCATTCTAAAATTGTTATAGACTCCTGCTAATATAATTCTTGTTTTAATGTTGAGTGGTATCAAATAATTCATCTTCGTCGTCACGTCGTTCTTTAGTACAAAAGTCTCTTAAAATCGCTTGAATAAAAGAGACAATTTTTTGTCTCGATGCCTTTTTCTCCCTCCAAACTCGTTTAAGAGACTAGAGTGGTCTCAAAATAGCAGATCCACAACCTCGAGGGTATACGGCTTCTTAACACATCCTTTGTCTCTGGAAACGCTTGAAACCTTCTCTCGCTTTCCCAGCTCAAAAGCAGAACCTCAGACATTTAGGTTTTTTTATATTTCATGTTGAGCAATCTTTGCAATCGCAATGTATTCAGGTTTTAAGCCTTTTTGGATCTAGAGCACCAAAATTTCCAAGTATTCAAAGCCCTAAAGAATCATTGTTTTCGTCATGATGAATCAATCCTTGCAATGTGTTTCAGGTTTTACAGGCGTCAAAGAAAGACGCGACCGTCCAAGAGTTTGAGATTAAGATGCGAGAAGAGATGGAAGGAAAACTAGGAGCGGCCGAAGAACAACACCAAGCCGAAATGCAAGCCCAAGAGAAGAAGTTCAAGCTACAGGCCAAGAAGAACAAAGAAGAATTCCGAAAATTGATGAATGAAAAGGGTTCCAACGAGGTAGGAATTTTTTTCCAACAGGCTAAAGCTCTGTAGGTCTGGAAAATTTAAACATCTGTAAGGAATAGATTTAGGAATTTGGCCTGACCGTGCTTTCAAATTGCGCTGTAAGAGGTCTGGATTCCAGCACTCATTTGAGTGCTAACCAATCACGCGGTGCGCCAACAATAGAGCGGCAACATCAAAAGACGACTTCCATTCCTCTCCGATGGTTAGTTTGGACCGCTCCTTCAGACCATTAGCGTGGGCGGCCGCCAAACCGCCATCGGAATATCAGATGAGTATGAATCCCCCTACAACTCATCCCCGTCATTGACCTTAATCCTGTTGCTCACTCTGACCGATTAAAAGTTGGAACTCTATCGGTTGTTTTTTCATTTCTCATTTTTCAAGAGGAAATTTTTTTCAAGAAGAAATGATTTTGATTTTGCAAAAATATATTCAGATAGGTTCTGACGGATATTATGCAATATTTTCAGTCTTTAATTATTTTGGATCATGGAATCTTGAGAAATGTAGAAACAAAAAAAAACCTTGGACTAAAAGTTTGGTCATAAACCATTTTTTTTCTCTACATTTTTCAGTTTGATGGCGAATCAGACAATAAACCAAAGGTAAAATCTCTTATTAGGTTTTTTTGAATAGTGTAAAAAGCAAAAATCGATTTACTGTTTACTGTGATCTTACGTTTGTGATTTTTGAATTTTCTCTTTTTAACTTTTCTTTGGGGATTTCATTTTCAATATGATTTCCTTTCTCACTATAGGTCACTTCAAATGCTGTGGTAGATTCCATGAATCCTCCTCCGGAAAAGCAAACCATCGAATTAGAGGTATTTATTGACGCTTCAAAATGATTGATCTAATTATATACATTTTCTTTTTTTCTTTTCTTTTTTTTTGACATTTTTCGGGTTCCACAAATAAGTGGTTCTTATTCCCATATAACAATATGATAAAATTTTAAATAAAGACCATAATTCTAAAAAAAATACATCATGTAATATACTACATGTAAATATCGTAAACAAGGAAACTCAAATTTTTAGCCATGCATTTGGTTGTTTTGGCAATGTGACTGTGAACAAGACGGATTTAAATAATAATTAGATAAAATTGATTACCTCCTTTTAACTTCTTATGGGAGGATATACTCACCTTGGTTGATAATTGTTTGAAAGTGAGACTAGAGCTGCTTTTGCCGTCATGCATGAAAAGCTCGAAACACTCATTAATTGTCATTAATTTTCCACTTTTTCTTGTCTTACAGTATTTACGTAACATTTTATTCAATTACATGATGGGGAAACAAAAGTTGGTAAGAAATTCCTTTTTGTGTTTATGTGTTTATCAACTGATTCTGACTTTCCGTGTATCCTTTATGTACATTCATAATTCTCTCCAGGATGGCCGGCCACTAGTCTTGGAAAACCATCCTGGATAAAACCTATTTCTGTGGAATTTTCAAAATTAAATCGATTCTAATTTTATTTAGAAATATAGCAGTTTTAGCTGCCGTTTTAGCCAATCTGAAAAGGGTCACATCTCGAAATTTTCTTGTCGGACCTAGCGGTGGGTTCTCAGCTTGGTTTTCTGGTACAAGTAGCCTTATAGGGTCATATTATATTATATTCCAAAATCTTGAGAATTTTCTTTCAATCATCCTGGAGAAAAAAAAGGCAAAAATACCTGAAAAATTACTTTTTGTCTGTATAAATCACCTTCTTTGGATATTAAACACCTTTTGTTGTCACTCCATCAGGCACAGAACGTTGTTTTAACGTCAGTACGTTGTTTGGACGTTAAAACAATATTGGAAAAAAGGTTTTGTGTTTGCTGGAGAGTTCAAGTGTTCTAAATGTTGCAGGAGGAGAACAAAATGTTACCTCTCAAAGATTGCTGTTTTGTTTGTTAACTACAGCAGACGTTCTGTGTCTGCTGAGGAGTAAGTGAAATTATATATTATTTTTTGATTGGGTTTATGTTTATTTTTTTGATTACAGCAAATGGCGAAAGTGCTGACAGCTTTGGTGCACTTTCCACCATCACAAGTGAAACAGATCATCGATAAAGTTCAAGAACAAGATACTCAAGTGGTATGTTGTATTTAATTATGTGTATTTTGTTTCGAAAAGTACGTGCCCAGCAGACACATGACGTTTCAACGTCCAAATAACGCTCTGACGTTAAAAAATAACATTGTTTTACTGGGATAGTTTATGGAGCCGTTTGTTTCGAAAAGTTGTTTTGTTTGTGAAAAGACTTTCACATCAATGCAATATACATATACAAAAAAAGACTTTATTCACAGGAGACACACAACGTTCTGACGGTGAAACAACGTTGTTTGGACGTTAAAACAATGTTCCGTGCCTGCTTGACTACCTTGAGACTTTTAAGGAAAAGCATTTTGGGAGAAGAGACCTACCACAGCTAGCGCAAAGTTTAAAACTAATTTTATAGTATAATTCACACCTAAATCACACCAATTTAGGGGTAATTTTTTTCTGTGGTATTCAATTTTATGGTTTATACCCAAACCCATGGAATTAAAAGTCTTTCGTGCAAATTTTCTCTCTCTTCAAGTACGACGTTTGACATTGAACTGTTATCAACTCAATTCTATCTTATTTTTGGTGATAATTTTGTCAGATTTGACGATTAGGGTCAAAACCGCCGCCAAAATCTTTTTCTTGCAAACCCCCAAGTTAAATTCAAGTTAAATTAAATTAAAAAGGCGAATCGAAGAGCAAGCTATCAGTAAAAATTTTTCTCATTTGATTCTACAAGCCGAAATATTAAGAATAACTCGACATAATGGGGTATAGGTACATTCTTA
The DNA here is from genome assembly GCA_032270745.1 of Tiaropsis multicirrata. Classification (NCBI taxonomy): domain Eukaryota; kingdom Metazoa; phylum Cnidaria; class Hydrozoa; order Leptothecata; family Tiaropsidae; genus Tiaropsis; species Tiaropsis multicirrata. The sequence goes on along the minus strand of JAUJPO010087670.1, from coordinate 5,810 downwards.
CATCTAATTGCCACAAAAAAATCCCAATCTCTTAGTAATCGTTAGTACAGCTAATGAAAGTTGACCAACAAAAGTTTCTACATGGGATTTACTGCAAAATGTAGCATCTTTTTATAACTTTGATCTAGTAAAAGTTTAACAACAAAATTTGACAGTGCATCCGTTACCTGAATTCAAACTTGTTCCCCTCATTTTCAGCATGAAAAAAAAACCATTGACACTTTCTGTCGTCAAAATATCAATTTTGCAGACCGAAAATGCTTAAAATCTTCTATCAGAACTTGGAACCTTCATAAAGGGTATAAAGATTCACCTAATATCTTCTGTTTTGTGGCAATGAGTTTTTCAAAATATTGCTAAAAGAAACTGTGGCCGCGTAGTAACTTCAATATGAAAAAATACTGGTCTTCGTTTAAATCAGCATTTTAGGGGCCATTAACCTGCATTTAGAAAACCATTTCCATAAAGACATCAAGGAAAATTTAAATTGTTTTTATAAGTAGCACATTCTATTAGATGACGACACACAAGTTTTTAAGTGTTTAAGATGATTGACGGAAAAGTTATTGCTAAAATACCAAACCAGACTTTGAGCAAAGAAAAAATATACCTCAAACTAAAAAAATTAGAATTAAACTTTTGGGAAAGATTGAGGAGGTGCTGAAGATTATTTAAATCCTTATTTTTAGAGAACGATTTGAAATTTGACCAGCATTTTAGGGGCCACATACTGTACCAAAATTATTTTTGTTGCCCTAGTAACTAATGACGTCATTTACAGGTGCCCGGATGAGAAAATTAGATGTTTCTCTTGAAAATCTAATTTAAGACATCCTAAAGGTCATCTGTGCCAACTTTTAGCCTTTAGTCACCATTTGAAGTATTGTATTGTGCTAACAGACCCCACTATAAAGCTTGATAGGAATTTAAAAACACTCATTTTTTCAGCCTGCTGCTGCATGGAGTGGATATTTCTCTTACGGAACTAAAAAGTAACACACATGACATGACTAGACGGATATACAGATAGATGACGGAACGGTTAGCTTTTTTAACTGTATTTCTTGTGGAAATGTATTTCATGTACCTTATCGGGCAATAATCACTTAGTCGGACGTAAGTGACTAAAAATTTGGAGGTGACTAAGATTTCTCCGACCAAATAATTTTGTCCGAATCAATTTGTCCGATAAGGTAACAACTATATTTTTTCTTAAAGAATATGGCAAGGAAGTAAAGCTGGATGATACACGTTGTTTTTATAAGCAACTTCAAGTCGATGAGGATTTTCAAGATTTCCGCCTGAAATTTGCTGATGAATTTCAAAGGAATTGAGTGTTGAAGTTATAGATCTCTCAAGTTGTTTTGTATCGACGAATTTGCATAAATCTTACAAATTTCTTGACATCGTGATAGTTTTTTAGTTTGATTCTTATTTGTTTTTATATTTTAGGCGCGAAGTAGTAGTTCCTGGCTATAGTCTTATACAAGTGAGCATCACAGCACGACAATCTCAATTTTCTTGGTGATTGGGTAAACTGGTGTGACTTTATGACCCAGTTTATCAAGTGAAATCAACAAATCCCGTAGGCTGATGGAATTGTTACGCCAATGAAACTCTTTTGAATGAAACTGACTATAAAGGTTTTTCTGTGGGAGATATATTATTATTGATGCATGCATTAGCATATATCCTGTATGTCTGTAAATTTTGTGACCATCAAATATGGTCAGCAACAAGGTATCAACTCGAATAAAGTGGCCCCCAGTCACCTCTCAATTCACGCAAAAAATTTTTAATTCACGCAATCCCGATTTTCCAAAATCGGGGAAAATTTCATGTAAATCGGGGAAAGATTAGTGATTCACTTTTCACGCATTGGGCAATCTTTGTCCGAAATTCACGCATTCACGCAAACGAAAAAATGCCCATTAACACAATCACAATCATCACTCAAATCCCTGGAACCTCAATAAACGCCACTGGGTACATCTATATTTGGTGGGTCGATGCAATAATTTCAGACGCACTATGATATATATACCACGTAAATTATCTCTTCTTTTTATATTTTGATCAGTAATTTTTGTTATGTTTTCTAATCAATTATTGTAAAAAATTTTGTATCTTTCCTTACGGGGTTTAGTGTGTGATTCGTAGTAAATAGTAATAAACGACCCATTATTCCTAATTTTCATAAATTTTGCAATTTAATAATAAGGACCAGAAAAATATTGGGTTAGTGTCTAAGACCCGGGGGTACTAGGGCTGAGAGATGACGGGTATGTGCGGCCCAGACCCCTCAAACCCAACTCTTAAAGAGACGACCACCCCCCGGTCCAAGATTGAAATGTCTCATGACTGGACACGATTTCCCTTCCAACATACAACGTGTATTTAAAATAGATGTTCATATATATTTTTCTGTAATGTTATTATCGTAAAAATTCATTTACAATTTAATAGTTATTGTTTATCTTAAGGGGATTAAAATTTCTAAGAAAAAACCATTTTATATTATATCATTTATTGGACGGGGTTTGCTGATATACAATTTCTGAAAGTATTTCAAAATTTGCTTGAAATTAACTTATCTGGGTACGCCTGTGACCCCTATGCATTATGGGTGTGGACTTGACATGGATTTGAATGACTTTCAATAAATTTTATGAGAGTAATAGACTGTCTGAATATATTATCATATATAGTCTCATCGTTAGTCTGATAAAGCTTTTATGGACAATGATTTCCTGTTTTCGACATTTTTTTCATAGACCAGTCTATCAGAAACCCTTGCAGTGCCGGATACAGGAGGTAGGCTTTCTTATTCAAGAAGAGTAATTAGTTTCCATATAAGGTAACAGGATAATTAGTGTACTCTCCTCCATTGGTTATAGCCTGCCTTGAAGCCTATTCCTTCACAAATTGTTATTTCTTTCATTACTTTTATTATATAGGTAGAATTATCTTTCCAATTTACAAAATATTATTATAATATTATCGTTCACCGACACACGCTTTAAAACAAATTCGTCCCCAGTCTTCTCCTCCATTCTTTATTATGATTTTAATAGCATTTGGGAACGCTAATTCATGATTATACATTACGTAATCTCAAGGACTTGGTAATCTTTTTTACGGAAGCACCCTAAAATACCAGGTGTTTGCAACCAGGTTTTAATTTTTTAATAATATAAAACTAGTGGCAAACATCCGGCTTTTTGGGATGTTTCCGTATTAAAGATTACGTAATGGATATCATCAATTGTAACGTTCGTAGTAATATCATGCAAATCAAAAAGTGGAGTCTGGCGGGTAAAAGATTATATTATGCAAAATGCTTTTTCCTAAAATGTTGTATACCTTATCGGACAAAATAATGTCGGACAAAAGTGACGAAAATATTTTTGGGTGACGAAAATTATGTCCGACGAATAATTTAGTCCGACGAAAAATTTGTCTGACATTGCTTTGTCCGATAAGGTATCTATCGTGGATATCTTGTCAAAAAAGTTTTCCCTTTGAAATCTTTCACCACTTTACGTACTAAAACTACATAGTAAATGATGTGTGTGTAAGATCTCTGTGTTACCGAAAGGCTAATCTTCATTCATTCGCATTTTCTTCATTCAAATAGTATTTTGTTTTGTTCACATCTTTTATTATAACATCACATTTCCCTTCCGTTTTTTTTTCGTCAGTAGTATTAGTTTTATATGGATTTAATTGCGGTATGAAAATTATTTAATAGAATCATGAAATACTAAGAAATTTATTACGGTAAATTCTTTTTGCTAGATGACTTCAACCTCGTTACCAGAGCCTAGTTCAATTTTTTGATTTTCATGATAGCGTTCCCAATCGTTTTGCATTAGTCAAAATTCATAAAAATCATAAAAAATTAAGGAGAGGACTGGGGACGAGTTTGAGACGACTTGGTGTTTTGCCATCTTTAATAGATCGCATAGACTTTTTCATCATATATAACCTCAAGGCACACTTTGTCAATTTCGTACCTAGGCTTCTTCATGGCACACTTTGTCAATTTCGTACCTAGGCTTCTTCATAGACGGAGGAAAAAGGTCTGCCAAATCAGACTATTTCGTACCTAAAGCCTGATTCTCCACTGTTTGATTTGCATATGATAGCGTAACGAATCGTCGTTCTGCAAGCAATTCCATCAAATATTCATAACAAATGGAGGAGAGGACTCGGGACGAGTTTGAGACGACTTTGGAATCTTGCCATCTTCAATAGATCTTTTTCATAAAATTACCTCAAGGTACACTTTGTCAATTTCGTACCCAGGAGCTTGATTCTCCTACTGTTTGTTTTTCATAGAAGGCGTTATATACGAAACGTTCTGAAATGCTATCAAAATCATAACAAATGGAAGAGAGGAAAGGACTGGGTATTTTGTCAACTTCATTCAATAGATCTTTTCTTTTACCAATTTACCAACGTACGTCAACGTTGTTTCCATCACGTCTTTACAATGTTTTAAATCCGTCTCTTGTATCTAATGGGAATGCGATTATCTCCCACGAGTTTCAAATGATATACTTCCTCTTAGTTTTCATTGATTCCTTTGGGAATAAATCACCATAGGAATGAAGTTGAAACGAAGCAATGAAGTACACAAAACTTGCAATATTCAGAATATAATATTAACAAGTCCAACGCCTGGGCTAACCCGAAGAGGGGGGGGTCAACCTCGTCCCCAGGGTATCCTCATCTGAACTTTTCGACATTTTTGTATGGCGCGTCAAAGAATATCTCGAGCGCCATATCAAAAACAATAAGTCGACGACAGCCAATCGGATTTAAAGATGTCTGAGAAAGAGCTAATCTATGATCAGAAAATCCTCCAACAAATTTTCAGCGAACCAATCAAAACAGAGCCAGATGACGTGATGGGTCAACTGCTTGATGATCCTGATGGTCAAACACATGGGATCAGTTTAGGTCGATTGCGGGTATATGTGGAGACCATATCTCTCAATAATAAAGCGAAATAATTATTATTTTTTGCACGAAAAGAAGGCAGTCCCGGCACGCCATATTATAACAAACTTAATAAATTTCCTATTTTATATAATATTATATAACCATATATTTTTCTTTAAATATATCTAAACTACCGTGGCTGAAAAGGACCTTCTGTTTCGATACGATATGTGCGGCCGCACTTTGTATAACACCCGGCCGCACTTTGTAATACGCGGTCGATCGCACTTTGTAACATACGGCCGCAGTTCGCTTTTTCATCTGGTCTGTAAAGTACATGGTGTTGGAAACGAAATCGAAATCGAAAGGAAAAGAATGCAATATCATCTGTTTTTCTTAACCAATGAAAGCCAACAACTTGATAATCGATTATGTAATCAAAAAGTATCCAGTTCCAGGTATTGTTTGATGCGCAATACAAAAATGTCGAAAAGGCAGACAATATCCTGGGGACGAGGTTGGCGATTTCCGTCTATTTAAAGGAATAAAAAACCGCCTAATTAAATGATCCCTTTAATTAAACGACACTCACTTCGTCAAAAACTCTCCGATGAGACACTTTTCTCATATCTGAAACAAACGTAATGCATTCCACAAAAATTTATTTGTCGTTAGTTTATTTTCGTTGTTTTATGGATTGTATGCATTGTCTATAAAAGTCTTCTGGATACTTGACTCGATATAAAAAACACACTGGACGAAAAGCTGTCTTTCCAATTTTGAATTTTAGAAAGATAGTCTTTCTAACGTGGAAAGGTATGGAAAAGATGGTATTTTTATATCTTTCCAATTTCTTAGAAAGA